>MCFE01000047.1:0-197527 GCA_002104905.1 Basidiobolus meristosporus CBS 931.73 | reverse complement strand
CCTAACCTAACCCTAACCCTAACCCTAACCCTAACCCTAACCCTAACCCTAACCCTAACCCTAACCCTAACCCTAACCCTAACCCTAACCCTAACCCTAACCCTAACCCTAACCCTAACCCTAACCCTAACCCTAACCCTAACCCTAACCCTAACCCTAACCCTAACCCTAACCCTAACCCTAACCCTAACCCTAACCCTAACCCTAACCCTAACCCTAACCCTAAGCTGTTACTCCTCCTACAACTTCAGCTCCCAGCTGCCTTCTTCTACTCAAGCAGTTTGTCTTCCCTGTCCTGGAATTTGGCTTACCACTTCTCTCTCTTACTTCTAGAGACTGCACTAAGCTTGACAAGTTTGCAGTATGGTGCATTACCTCCTTGGTGCCTCATTTGCCTGAATGCCCCTACAGACATGCTATTCTTGGTGCTTTTGGGTTTATGCCCTATAAGATCAGACTTCTCTACCTTAGAACCAGATTATACCTCAGACTTCACAACTGCAACAACCCACTGATTAAGGCCTGGAAGAGAACACACCACACAACACCTGGCTCCTGCTGGAGAACTATACTTGGAGATCCTGAAGTCAAGAAGTTTGCTCACTATATTCCGCAGTCAGAAAAACCCAAGCTGGCCTACCTGAAGTACTTGACAGACCTTTGGCAGCAATATCTGCAGCAGCACACTCCCTTTATGATGAATATCAATCCTTATCACATTCCCCTCATTAATGTTGTTCACAAGTCATTCTTACCTCTCTTGCTACCCCCCTTCCCACTGAACAGTGTCTTGAGCACTGAAGAACTATCATCACTTCTTATTAACTTACCTACAAATTCCCCTCAGCTACACACTATTGTATCAAAGCTACAACAGTAGCGCTGGCTTCTTTGTTTCAACTGAAATAAAGATTTCACCTGTTGGTGACTGTCTCCCCCCCTAAGTGCAACAAGACTCCCAGACCATCCACCAGTATCTGCAGAAGAATAATCTCCAGCTTTCCATTGCAAAGACAGTACCTTTGGGCTCTCCCATCAACTTGGAGAACTCCACTCTACCTGCTCAGGTTTCTGCTACATATCTTGGCTTTCCTTTCCTTCCTACTGGACTAGACTCTGGAGCACACCTGAAGAAGAGAATTATCCTAGCAAGACAGGCACTCCACAAGCTACTGGCTGTTACTCCTCCTACAACTTCAGCTCCCAGCTGCCTTCTTCTACTCAAGCAGTTTGTCTTCCCTGTCCTGGAATTTGGCTTACCACTTCTCTCTCTTACTTCTAGAGACTGCACTAAGCTTGACAAGTTTGCAGTATGGTGCATTACCTCCTTGGTGCCTCATTTGCCTGAATGCCCCTACAGACATGCCATTCTTGGTGCTTTTGGGTTTATGCCCTATACGATCAGACTTCTCTACCTTAGAACCAGATTATACCTCAGACTTCACAACTGCAACAACCCACTGATTAAGGCCTGGAAGAGAACACACCACACAACACCTGGCTCCTGCTGGAGAACTATACTTGGAGATCCTGAAGTCAAGAAGTTTGCTCACTATATTCTGCAGTCAGAAAAACCCAAGCTGGCCTACCTGAAGTACTTGACAGACCTTTGGCAGCAATATCTGCAGCAGCACACTCCCTTTATGATGAATATCAATCCTTATCACATTCCCCTCATTAATGTTGTTCACAAGTCATTCTTACCTCTCTTGCTACCCCCCTTCCCACTGAACAGTGTCTTGAGCACTGAAGAACTATCATCACTTCATATTATCTTACCTACAAATTCCCCTCAGCTACACACTCTTGTATCAAAGCTACAACAGTAGCGCTGGCTTCTTTGTTTCAACTGAAATAAAGATTTCACCTGTTGGTGACTGTCTCCCCCCCTAAATAAAAGGGATGATGATTTATTGTTGAGGGATAGCCTCCCTTATATACTTTTCTTACCGGCTAAGTGATTACTAATCATGGTGTTCCAGAAGGTTCCGGATATCAATAGAAATCTTAATGACATCAGAATGATCTAAGAATGTTCTAAGTAGGTGCTGGAAGGTTCTAAGAGGCACAGCACATCCAACCAATCAGGAATCAGTATTCTGAAACCTGTGTAACATGGGGATACCATATATGGTATGAAAATGGTAGGGATGGTGACACGGGTTGATCATTTGTCACAGGCACTTGCCTAATATAGAAGCACTTATAGCTAGTAATCTTACATAAAGTGAGGGGTAACTTATGCAATAAGGTAGGCAGGTGTGATAGTCAACCGGCTTATGGGATAGTACTGATTGGGTAAGACAAATGGGATAAAACTAAAATAAGTGTAGTAGAGATATAGGGAAGTAGAAAATAAGGGAATGAGCACATCTGTCAGTGGGTGTCACTGTCACCCCACTACAGTGCCAATAAGAAGGAAGAAGAAAATGCTTTAATAAGCAATGATAACCAACAAAGGAGGTACCCAAGAGCCTACAAAGGCAATAGCAACCTATTTTGCAACTACTGCAAAAGGAAAGGACACACATCAGACCTGTGTCTCAAAAAGAGAGATTATTAGCAAAAGAAGCCTGAATATGGAAATGCTGCAACAACTGAAGATAGACTACTCATATCTGCACTAAATATGACCACAAACAAGGATTCTCAGATGTGGTACATTGACTCTGGAGCTTCTCAACACTTTACACACCAAAAAGAACTTTTTACACAATTTCAAGAAATTCCAATTAAGAAGGTTTTCATGGGTGACGATAGAACACTTGATGCAGTGGGAGAAGGAACTATCCAAGTAAACCTTAGAAGCAGTGAAGGAAGCCATACACTGACCTTTAAAGAAGTACTCTATGTACCAGAAATAGCCAAGAACCTACTCTCTGTAAGCAAGGCCACAGCAGAAGGACTCAGTTTCAGTTTTGACAATTCTGGATGCAGGATCACTGATCAAAATGGTGCCCATATTGCTTTGGGCATCAGAGATCAAAATCTATACAAGTTGACTTATATTCCATCATATCTGGAAGCCAATATAAGTAACTTCAATGAAGAAACACCAATGCTTTGGCACAGGAGATTTGGGCACATCAATTTTGATTATTTGCGTAAAATGATCAAAGATCAGCTAATTTCTGGAGTGAAAATTGATCCCCCAGCTAATTTGGAGCACTGTGAAGCCTGCATATATGGGAAACAAGCCAGACAACTGTTCAAGAGCTCTGGGTTAATCAAAACTAAGAAAAAATTAGATCTAATTCACTCAGATCTGTGCGGACCTATGCAAAATTTATCCTTAGGCGGATGAAGTATTTAATCACTTTTATTGATGATTATACAAGATACACATGGGTCTACTTCATGGAGAGAAAGGAAGAAGCTCTGTCTAAGTTCAGGGAGTTTAAAGCCATGGTGGAGAGAGAAACTGGTGAAAAAATTAAGAAAATACACTCTGACAATTGTGGAGAATATACCTCAAAACTCTTCACCCACTTCTGCAAAATTCATGGGATAAAGCAAGAGACTACTGTACCATACTCCCCACAGCAAAATGGAGTAGCAGAACAAGCTAACAGATCAATAATTGATATGGCAAGATCTATGATCCATGATCAAAAATATCCTATGATTTTTGGGCGGAATCAGCTGCCACTGCTGTATACCTTAAAAATAGGAGTTATAACAGAATACTTTGTGATTCTACTCCATTTGAAGCATGGTATGGATACAGACCAAGTGCAGAACATCTAAGAATATTTGGGTGCACAGCATATGCCAAAAAACTGGCCGGAAATCAGTCAAAATTTAAGCCAAAAAGTGTAAAATGCATATTTTTGGGCTACTGCAATGAGAGTAAGGCATACAGACTCTACAATACCAAAGCAAAGAAGCTTATCAAGTCCAGGGATGTGTTGTTTGATGAAAATTCAAAATTTTCACCAAAAATGACATCAGATGATGACAAAAATTTGATCTCAAGTCCACCAATTGTCAGGATTGAATCAGAGCAAAACAATGAAAATTTTTTCACTCCAGAGGACTCTACAACCATGGTTCAGCCAGAATCAGTGCCCAGGAATATCCCAGAAGTGATCATTCCAGTATCAAATGCCCAGAGATCCAATCGGACAAGAAATAGCCCAAATTACTATATCAACAAGGGTACAAACTTAGCCTATGCCTATTCAGTCCATATTGATGAACCCCAGACTGTAAAAGAGGCCCTAAATAGCCCTCAGACAAAGTTTTGGAGATCTGCAATGACTGAGGAATATCAGGCCCTGATGGAAAATCAAACTTGGGACTTAGTCAAATTACCAATCAACCAAAAGTCAATTGGATGCAGATGGGTCTTCAAGACAAAATACAAGGCTGATGGTACAATTGAAAGATACAAAGCAAGACTTGTAGCCAAAGGATACTCTCAAACAAAAGGACTTGACTATACTGAGACCTTTGCACCAGTAGCCAAGTTTAATTCTATCAGATTAATATTGGCTATTGCAGCCAAATATAAGTTTTTTATTCATCAAATGGATGTAAAAGCTGCATTTTTGAATGGAGAACTTGATGAGGACATGTATATGGACCAGCCTGATGGGTTTGTTGACCAAAATAACCCCCATTTGGTCTGCAAGCTCAAAAAGTCACTATATGGTCTCAAACAATCACCAAGAGCCTGGAATTGCAAGATAGATTCTTATTTGGAATCTTTGAGTTTCAAAAGGAGTAATGCTGACTATAGTATATACTATAAGCCAGATAGAGCAAATCCAGTTCTATTAGCTCTATATGTGGATGATCTTATTATAGCCGCCAATAACCTAGAAACATTGGAAGAGACTAAATCCAGCCTATCTAAGGAGTTCAAGATGTCCAATCTAGGAGAACTTAGTTACTACTTAGGGATTAAGTTCTCCATAGACAGAAGTACCCAGACTATCACCCTAAGTCAATCCAAGTATATTCAAGATATACTAAAGAAGTACAAAATGGAAGACTGTAAACCGGCAGCTACCCCAATGGAGACAAACCTTGACTTGGTCAAAACTCAACCAAATCAAGAGAGCTTGGTGCCATCTGAAAGCCCTGACTTTCCTTATCAATCTATGGTTGGCAGTCTGATGTATATCATGCTTGGAACACGTCCAGATATCTCATATTCATTGGGAGTTGTCAGCCAACATAATCAGAACTATGGATCTGATCATATTGCAGCAGTTAAGCGGATTTTTAGATACCTAAAAGGAACTGCTGATATCTGCTTAAGATACACTTATAATGATTCAGAACAGGATCTTGTGGGATACTCTGATGCTGACTGGGGACAAAATTTGGAAGACAGAAGATCCACCACAGGATACACCTTTCTTTACTGTAAAGGAGCAATTTCATGGAATTCAAGAAAGCAACCAACTGTAGCACTTTCTACTACAGAGGCAGAGTATATGGCAGCCTGTGAAGCTACAAAAGAAGCAATGTGGTTAAGAAAGCTCTTTACAGATTTAGGTCTATGTCAAAAAACGCCTATTACTTTATTTCAAGATAATCAAGGATGTATACAATTAGGTAGAAATCCAACTTTTCATGCTAGAACCAAGCACATAGATATTAGACAACATTTCATACAAGAAGCTATAGAGAATAACTTAGTTAGCTTAGTTTACCGTCCTACAGATGAAATGATTGCAGACATATTTACCAAACCATTAGCTAGAGACAAGTTTGAATATCTTAGGTCAAAATTAGGACTAGTCAGTATGAACATTTAGCTGAGTGGGAGTGTTGTAAAAATTTGTAATTCCACCTAAATATTCACCTAACTTAGTCACTTAGATCATTACCCTTAAATCCTAGAGAATACTGACCAAATTCCTTGTCGGGATTTAATTAGAATATTTTCACCACAATACCAGGTACCCAGAACATGAAAATTCTCAAAGTTGTCCAAACAGCCCCAAACTTTGCACACATGTTCTTGAGACCTTCCTAAATCTATTCTACATGCTTTTAATGCCAAGACCAGGTAAAAGTGTAAATTCTACTTTTACATTCAATAAATCATTATGTGAAAACCACATAATCTACTTGTCCTCCCAATCACTTCCAATATCTCCAAGACTCTTACAACAATTTGAAAGCATGTAAATTGGTGCTGAAACTGGTTGTAATTGAAACTTTTGCTATGCTCACATATTCTAACTTGGAGCTCCTTGAGAACTACTCTATTGCTGTTTTTACCAAGTGGTAGCAACTTTGCTTTAGTGTTACTTGAGCAAAGCTTGCATAGCAGCAGTACAGGTTATAATGGTACCCATTTGAATAGTGTGCAACCATATCTCCTAAGCAGCTCAGTTGGCCAATACTTGTCCCAAGTTGCAGCATGGAGTCTACAAGATTTGATGGCAACAAATGCAAATTGTATATCTTCAGCTTTTTTGCTTGAATGCAGCAGGATAAAGAGTACTTATTTCTGCAGGTGGTGAAGTTTATTTTTTACTAGTAGCAAGCTCACTAACATCCTCAATAAATAGCAACACACAATGATACTCTGAGCAATGTCTTCAGCCTTTCATGAGCCATATTGGCACATTTGTATACAAATGTGTATCAACACTTGAAGAGTTGCCGCACTTATTATTGCATACGCCTGTGGCTACTTGAGCTACTATTGCAGCCTGAGGAGGAGAGTGCTGCTTGCCATCATTATCTTGACCTTGTACATGGTGGTTTTTCTTTTTGGGAAATTGCCTTTTTCTGGGTTTTTTCCTTTTTGATTGAGTGCTTAGGATCTTGATGCTGGCATGACCAAGAAAGCCAATATTTTCATTCCAAGAGGTTCCATTAGGGTTGTTCATTATGAATGTGCAATCCAGTAGGGATACAGACTGAAATTTAAAGCACTCAAAAGTTGCAATAAGTGCTGCCATGACTTTGGCTGCCTCTGCATGGCCAGACACCTCAAGTGCAACTTCAATCACCTTGGCAGTAGTAGAATGCTCTTGTATCCATTCTGTTTTGGGCAACCGCTTTGTGATCTCAGAGGTAGTGGCTGAGTGCTTCACTGGCAGTTGAGGTGCCTAGGGCCCTGGAGTGGTAACTGATTGCACCTTTGTGGGCATCAGCATCAGGAAACTTCAGGGAATTAATGCTATAGGCTCAAACAAGGTTAGAATCTTACATTTCCAGTCAATGCTTTGCTGCTGATAGCACAATTAGACAAATAGCATCACAGTATTCCCAAAAAACCAACTTAAGACTTATTTTAGGTAGTGCTATCAGGTAATTGACAGTTTGTTGGCTACATATTTCTTGCTGCTTCTTGGCACATCATTTGCAATCTAGAAACAAATTGAATTCCATCTAGGCCATATGTATTGGATTTTCATCATTTCACTTGGTATGGCTTTTATCCAGTTTTTTAACTCAAATCACGAATTTTATTGTAAACCCAACCACCAAGGATTCATTGAACAAAATGTAAAATTCTTGAGACAGCGAAAATTACTTAGGTAGGCAATCAAAAACACATTTCAACGATCTAATAAGAATTTACATAACCAGTTTTATTGGGTTTGATTAATCTAGTGAGTGTACTTTAGATCCATATGTACGGAGGTGATTAGAATTTACATTGCTCAACACAAAGACGACTTTCTATTGAATATAGGCCGGTGGCGCTTCAGCTTGAGGGATCGCCACACATTTGCTTGTGGCGTATGTTGGTGGGCAGTCCAGCTTGATGATTTCATATGTAGGCAATGGCTCGTACATCTGAGTCTCCTCTGAGCCAACTGTATGACGGACTACGCAGACTGGAAGGATCGATCGAATCTGTTCGATTTTTCCATCCACCTCCACTTCGATCCTTGTATAAAGGCTATGTAACACCTCCACATATGGCGTACTAGAGTCGAAGTGGACATTTTTACTGGATTTCGGAACGGTCAGCGACAAGTAACTTTGTTCACTTCCTTCGAGAATCTCGGTGGTTGTAGTATGCAACCACTTTTTGACACAACTGGCATCATCACCGGGACTGCCATCGGCCTTGTTGTAGATGGTTTTCTCATTCAATCCAGCCCACACATTCACAAGCTTGCATCTCGGGTCCAATATCACGTGCTTCAACGTGACGGGGAAACTATCTCCTGGAATGTACTCGTGGCTGGGGATGACTACCTCGTAGTCAATCATATCTTTCCAGGAATTCTGGATGTGTGTGTTGTACGCCACTGACAATAATTGGCTGTTGTTCTTGTGAATAAACACTGCTTTGTCAGTCCTGATATTGGAGTAAAACAACGGGGTTTCCACAGTAGCTTTCAGGCTGTATTCCACCCTGGCATAGTCCGCGACGCATGATTCTGGAAGATCACTAGGCAATGGGAGGTCGAAATCGTATGTGTACTGTTGGGCATCGAATAGTGTAGAACCAACGTCGTGATGAAACGTCCAGGTGTGCTCAAAAAAGGTCTTTCTGGTGGTTTGGAAGCCTTTGGCCATGGTCAGCTTACCACGGAAGCTTAGGTTTATGTACACGACTTTGATGGAAGAAGATGGGCAAAAGACGAGCTTCCCTTTGAGCATGGAGGAAGCGCCACCTTCCTCGTACTCTCTCTTGTAAAATGTATCTTGATCCAACTGGATTTGAAGCTTGGGACTCATTTTGAGGGAATAGAGCTAGGAAGTCTTTGGGTGACGAGGAAACCCAGCAGCCCATTGTCACTTATATACACAAAAGCCAGATTAGTTCTTTCCTAAACGATCAACTCAGCTTTCCAAGTTTTCATTACTGACAATTTATCCGCACGCTATCATGCCTACACCACCAATATTACTAGCCAGGATTGGAGTATTGGTTAGGGAGAGCGATTTCCAATTGCCTAATTCATCCAGGACTTTGCAAAACAATTTGCGCTCCCGTCAAATAAAATTGGCTGGCTGAGAGCGTGTCTGTATATCACATCTATCTATCGATGAAAACCTGCTAAATTTGGCCCCTTGGGTCTGCCTTATAGGAGACTAGACTTCCATATAAGTGATCTCCGATAAATTTTCTTCATTGCTGCTTTAGTCTACTCCGTTACCACAAATGCCGATCAGACATGATATAATCCAGCCCCATAATTCGGAGATGGCCCGATAATGAAACCATGTGCTCCAGCGCAAAATAGCAATGTGGAGCTCAACAAGTACTAGATTCGTATGGAATTGATCTATATTAAGCGGTGACAATCCGAGGTAGACTTGCATAAACGAAGTATCAGATGGCTACTGATACTACAGTTAATCTGAATCACACTGACATCAAATCTGAGCACAAGATTGGCATTGCTCTCTTCCAATGTAACAAGCGCATGTAGGGTTGTGGTGTAACTCAGGCGCGAAGGTGCGTGGTATCCGGAAATTTGTAGACAGCTATCTGGATGCTGTAACGATGGCAACAACATTGGCAATCAATTGAATTGCCTTATTGGGGCGCCAACCCCAAGGCCAACCATCGGTGTCGATAAGGGCAGGTATTGGTTGTTGGGGCCGTGACAAAAACACATGTATCCACGCTAATGCTCCTCCCCCGACTCGAAACACTGACATAGGAGAGGTTGTCAAATAAGCTCTTATCTGAAACACACTATTCAATGTTCTCGATTAGTCGGTAATTAGACTCGAAATCCCTGGTTCCAGATATGGTGCGCATTAGACAGTCCTAACCGGAATCAGTGGCCAATCATTGCGCATTCATGAGTTTTTCTTTAATGGGTTGGTTGAGAATGCTCAGCAACGTTTACTACATTCACCGCAATGCGTTGCCGGACAATGGGTTTGCTGCTGATATGAAGATATGTTGTGATTTACAATTGAATCAGATTCTAGCCCCATACATCCTCATTGCATTTGCTGTAATCCTCGCGAGCTTCTTGATCCTCTATCTTACCAATTTGCGACATCACTGGTCATTTCGGAAACAGATCCGTAAACGCAGAATGCTCCTTTTTATGTTGCAAACGATACCAAATCACAAAGTAGCTCATGTCACACGTACTTTCCGGGATTGCCAATTTGAGAGTAGATGCGATTTAACCCATAAAGTGTGCTATCATTAACAAAACCTTCGGGCTCCTCTTGATAAATGCTCAGGAGCGCAGCATCTAAGGGATAAATGAGTAATAGCTTTGCCACTTTTTGCTAGCCCGATGGCCACTCTAGCGCCGCTCTACGAGAAATAGAAAACTGCAATAGGGGTGAAAATACTGAGAGCTTAATAGGAAAGCGCGTTTTTAATGAGACTTGGCTCATTAATGAATACTGATAACCATCGAGCGATTTGCGTGGAGCTACTGAGAATTACCTCAATTACTACATCTGGTGCATAGGCATATGGAATGACCCTTTTTTCAACTAAACCAGCTTCATTTTCAGGTGATGCTTCCTATGCGGGATCTAATATCTTTGGGGAGTTAGATTGCTACGGCGGTATTTCCTAAAGCGCTGGAGTTCCATATTTGTGAGTATACGGGTCCTAGGGGTCCTATACGATACACCAGTAATAGGCTTTTGAAAAGTCGTGTTCGAAAGACTAACCCCGAGCCTTTTGTTCCTTAATCGTGCAATATAGAGATATGCATTTTGCTGGTCCACTCCGACCAATCTGTACATTTCCTGCTCAAAGTCTCATCAATCGCCCCATTTGAATGTTCTTCAAAGCCCATATTTGAGCCCGACAGAAATCGGAATTCTGGATGGACGAAGTTTCCCCGCGCCTAACAGAACAAATAGCTCAGCTTGAGAGTGATTGCAAGATTGCTTCCAGGAGTGACCTTGATGAACCTATTTTCAAGCCTTACGGTAATCATAGAAGAAATGCAGTGGGCCAGCTTGTTAACCATCGTAGGAACTCTCATTCACACGAAATTATACCAATGCAACCGAGGAGGATGGAAACCGAATGCATTGTGATTTCCTTGCTTCTTCAGAAGGGATATATCTATCTGGATGAAGGCCTCGGGCTCAGGGAGGATGCTGAGATTATAGCGCAGCAAACAGCCGTGTTTTTTTTGTGGAAGGTCCTTATGCATGTAGTATTGAACCGCTAGGTGCCTCATGAGTAAATATATACATCTGGAAAGAGTTTTTGAAGGCTTTTGATTCCCAATACGCTATCGTACAACTTTTCCTGCGGGTTTATTACGGGCTCCTTGGCAACATATGCCATCAATCCTCGAAAATATGCAGATTCCAAGTGCAATGAAGCGTTTGAGATTTCCAGTAGAACTGCAGTGGTGATTTCAGATCTGCCGCTATCCTCAGACCAGTGGAAGTGAATTAATGTGTGATGCTTTTCACGATCGGAGACGTCACCTGATTCCTCGGTACCTTGCACTTGCTGATCTTAGATTTATAAATGATCCCATCCAAAGTGCATTATTTGGCTGATCGGGTTTCACATAAGCAAATCCCGAAACCTCATTTAGAATTAGGCGGCCACTCAAGATTTCAAAGCTTTGGCCATCGTGCAAGGTGCCACCAGCAAGTGTATATTCAACATTAGCCTTTACTATTTCATTTGTAATTGGTGCTTCTGTCACGCATCATCAACAAACCAAGAGTATTATTCAGATGGGCGCATATGAGAAAGTGAGGGGCTCTGTAGAAACAAATGGAAATACGAAAATATAAACATTCAAGATCCGAGGTAATTGCTCATCATCATTAGGGACAAACAGGAATTACTGGGGGGAGAGGGTGCTCATCTAACCCTCTTGACCAAAGTCCATGGTAAACTGGGTATGCTGTTGGATATCTAAGGCTCCAACGGTTGGGCGTCCAACAGACACCGCCTTGAGGAAGTCTTTTAGAGTAAGGTCAGGCTCCAAAAGCTCATCTGAGCCAACCTCCATCCAGGTTTTCTCAATCCCTTCGGGATCCCCTGGTGAACAAGGAGTCAAGAACTTTTTCATCTTGCTAGGGTCAGCGCGATCAGGGGCGGTTACCTAAATTCAAGAAATCGAACATGAGATCGTGAAAGCGATGTGCGCTGACATCAAGCACTGACCCATTTGAAGTGTGTAGCAGTCTGAACTTTTCGAATTGGCTGCATCAAAGCATCACGAACGATGACTGCGATATCGGAACCAGAGAAGCTGTAAATGCCACGGAGTTAGAACTTTTACTTTGCGTCAGACGGAAGTGTCAAAGTACCCGTCCGTTCTCTCCGCCAGAACTTTGTAGTCCCTCTGGGTAAGACTACAGGGCGTAGTTCCGATATGCAATTGGAACATACGAGCACGGGCGTGTGGCTCCGGAAGTGGGATGTATATACGTTTCTCAAATCTTCGACGAATGGCCGAGTCTAACTGCCAAGGAATATTTGTAGCACCCAACACCAATACCCCGTCCATGTCATTTCCAACGCCGTTCATCTGCACTAGCAGCTCGGTTTTGATACGTCTACTAGCCTCACTTTCCCCTTCACCACGTGTGCCGCACAATGAATCGATTTCGTCGATGAAGATAATCGCAGGCTTGTTCTTTCGAGCCATTTCAAACAGCTGTTTGACCAAGCTAAGCATACAGGTTAGCCGCGATGGAGATGTGTGGGTAAGAGCTTACACTTACCGTTCAGATTCACCCATCCACTTTGAGACAAGGTCCGAGGATGAGACGGAGAAGAAGGTAGAGTTGGCTTCCGTAGCTACAGCCTTTGCCAAGTAAGATTTACCAGTACCGGGTGGTCCGTAAAGCAAAATGCCTTTCCAAGGTGTTCTTTTCCCTATGGTTCAGCTAATGAGCCTGTTTGCGTCTATTATAATGAAGAGTTCTAGGCACTCACCAGTGAAAAGGTGGGGGAATTTGATGGGAAGGATAACTGCTTCCTTGAGGGCCTCTTTCGCGCCATCCAACCCTGCCACATCGTCCCAATGCACATTAGGCTTCTCGGTCAAGATAGCACCTTGGCAGCAACAAAGCTATCAGTAAGTACTCTACATGTCCGTTAAAAAGAAAATTACTTCAAAAAATAGTACTTGTTAGTCCATCACGTAATTTCTTGGTGTCTGGGTCGTCATCGTCGCCGTCGCCGTCATCGCCGTTACTTCTAAACACCGTCCAAGGAAATATTAGTATTTGTCGGATTCCGCAAACATCGATAAATAGCCGTCTTAAATAGCCTCCAACTCAACTTACTTTCCCTTGGTGCGTCTTTCCTTTCCGTTGGCAGTCACTGCTTTTTTGGCTCCCTTTTCTTGATTATTTAAATAGTCCTTCAATTTCTCTGCACGGTCTAGGTATTCCGTGAACTTTTTACGAATCGACTCCTTTAGGCGATCATTTTTTTCGTCTGCAGGAGAACAAGAGAACAAGGTTAGTTAATCACATGGAACTGGGCATTCAAGATGGGTCCAAGTATAAGTCTGTTTACATTTCATGGCTGTCATGAAGTAATCAAGGGAGTTTTGGTAGAGCTTGTAAGCCTCTTCGTAATTCCCCTTCGCATCTTCCTCAGTAGCTCGTTTCACGATGTCGATGGCTTTCTAGAAAACAAAAACTATGAGATTTAGGCGTTTTCAAAAGGCGTAGGGTTGTAGGGAGTCGCAAGGGGAAATAGCCCCCAATCTTGAGATCGATATCATCGTCATCCAAAAGAGCACCATGCATTCTCACTTACTCCTAAGAAATCGCAATTGGCCATCTTGATGTGACTTGGTTGTGGACAAACGGTATTGCTTACGTGAAATAGACCAAGTTGTGGTGTTGACTAGTCTATCAAGCTGAAAAATTTAAACCACTAAAGGGTAATTGGCGATTTAATCACGATGTATTGGGATTATAGTCACAAAAATCGTTTATTGGGATAGAGAAACAGTAGTAGCTGCCGTTCTCTCCATAATTTTATTAGAGCCCTCAAAATCTTTTTGTACCATTAATTAACCGAATTCAACTTTAAGCGCGTAAAATAACCTTGACTACGGAGAAGCACTCTATAGTCTCAAATGGCGGATCAAAGAAATAACAATGGGAATTCGGCAACGCCTTCACCGCAGCAGGTATTCTTTGAAATTTGGCTACGATTTCGACTTTCACATACGATTCTCAATGCTTACTTTAGTTATTTATCAGATTGCTGCCATGATTGCTAAAAAGCAAAAAGAAGTTGCGGAGAAGTTTAAAAATTTTTCGAACGGTCATACCTCAAA
This sequence comes from Basidiobolus meristosporus CBS 931.73, assembly GCA_002104905.1. NCBI lineage: Eukaryota > Fungi > Basidiobolomycota > Basidiobolomycetes > Basidiobolales > Basidiobolaceae > Basidiobolus > Basidiobolus meristosporus. Next base: position 183,335 of record MCFE01000047.1, on the reverse strand, counting down.
CGCCTCGCCTACCCCGCCACCTACATCTTCTAGTACTCCATTTTCTGCTGCTGAACTTCAGCGTAGGATTCAAGAAACCAAGGAGCGGATTGCGGCACAAACCAGAAATCCTTACCTAGTAAGCTGCATATATTCATGAAAAGTGCTGTTCGAGTATCCTAAACCTTTTGTCTAGCCGTCTACTTCCAAGGGTGGCGATGTGCAAGTGAAGCCGAAGGGCGGCTTACATGTGCCTTCCCATCCGATATTGATGGTTGATCAGCTAGGAAACTTCAAGAAAGGCTCAAAGCTTATTCCTAAAGCGAATTTTGCCACTGTGAAGGTAGATCCTTGATTAGTTATTTCTACAACAACTCTTCTTCTAACCGCATTTGCTCTAGGCGAACCAACGTGTCGCCTCGCAAACTTCCAAAAGGGAGTTGAAGCTCTTGAGTGCCCCGACCGAGTTTTCAGACGTCACTAAGAATCCGTACTTTGATCCCAGCTTGGGTACAGACTACGCAGCACCCAAATCGCGCGCACCAAAGAGACTTAGGTTCAACGAGAAGGGCAAATTCATTGCTCAGGCAGAAAACATTAGAGCACAGGTATATCTAGAACGGCTATAGTAAGGACAGCAATTCATACTGACACATCGTGGCTCATAGATACAACTCGAGAAACTCAAGGAGCAAATTGCTGCCGGAGTCAAAAAGGCAGGAATGGAAGAACTTGATCTTATGTCAGATAAAGCGATCAAGCGTGATCCACCCCCAACGATCGAATGGTGGGATGCTCAGCTGTTAACAAACGGCACTTACGAAGATCTTGATAGCGGCGAGGCTAGAGTAGAGGGCGAGAGTTCCGTCATTACACAATACATACAACATCCAGTTCCGATTGAACCTCCCGTCGACTTGAACGCGCCTAAGCCGAAGCCATTGATGCTTACAAAGAAGGTATGGCACCCTCGTATATTCAGCCATTGTAAGATTAACCCTAATTGGGAATATTTGCAGGAGCGTAAGAAGTTGAGAAGACAAAGACGCCTCGAACTTCAGAAAGAAAAACAGGACAAGATTCGTTTAGGCCTTCTACCGCCTGAAGAACCTAAAGGTAATTACTTATAGTGTCCAACGTATGACTTGGATTTGCTAATGAATCACCGTTTTACAGTCAAAATGAGCAATTTCATGAGAGTTCTTGGTGAGCAAGCAGTCATGGATCCATCCAAGATCGAGGCACAGGTGCGAGCACAGGTCGACAAGCGACAACAGGCACATCTCCGACAAAATGCCGAGCGGAAGTTGACAGACGAACAAAGAAGAGAAAAGAAAGCTAAAAAATTGAACGAGGATACCAGTCAAACATCGCAAGTGGCCGTTTTCAAGTAAGCACTTTACCCTTAATGCTACCAAATTCTTTCGACGGCCAATTTGTTTATTTTGCATTCATCAGAATCAAGGATTTGTCTCACCCGCAGAAGAAATTCAAGGTTGAGATGAACGCTCAACAGTTATACCTTACTGGGACCGCCGTCTTCAACCCGGACTTTAATCTCGTGATCGTAGAGGGCGGGCCTAAAGGTATAAAGGCATACAAGAAACTAATGCTTCGTCGCATCAAGTGGTCCGATGCGTCCGACGACGAGGACGAGGTTCCTGAAAAAGCTAACAACTACTGTCTTCTCGTGTGGGAGGGCGAGATCAAGGAGCGAGGCTTCAAAGGATTTAGATTCAGAAGATGTGAATCCGAGAATCATGCCAGAGAATGGCTATCGAAAGGCAAGGCTGAGCATTATTGGGATCTTGCCAAAAATGTCAACTCGGACGAGCTACTTCAATTCCAAACTCCTATGTAACCTTACAACCACCATGGTGGCTTAGAATGATTCAACTTGTATAAAATAATAAAGCTTCCGTCTCACAGGGATCGTTTTATGTGCTAGAATGTAGCCTGGAGCAATCAATCAAAAACATCAAGGGACCCGAGTTTTCACGACCCGACTAGTGCATGTATGATAACATATGCTGAAAAGCCCTATTCGTGCCAAGCAGCTTAACGAATCTTCAGTTTCTCTCGACTTTCCCCAATGCTCTCCTGCAGATTACCCAATTGACTTGTTCACTTCACTGTATGCATACCCCAGAGGTAATAATATGTGAGCTCGAACAAGGAACACATGAACTAGCTGTTGGCCGATTCTATTGATGAAGGTGTCGTACTCCTGAGGTAAAGGTTGGCAAATATTCCCAGGAACCCCAACCCGTCAACAAGAAAATGAGCAAAATCAAATCTTCAGGTGGGCCCAGTGTGGATATACTGGCACGAAAAGGCATGAACCAAGGGGAGAATCCACTACGGAAGATGGGTTTCAGATGGAAATAGCAACACTAACCTGTGGACGAGCTTAATTTGGGTAAATGCTGATTAAACATCGAGAAACGACTTGATGGAAATATTACATAATACATATCAATTGATTTGAAGTAAAGCAGCAAAACGGATACGGCTTACTTAATTTCCGAACAGTTCTTGGCTGATTTGGCATTCGTTACTGGAAACTGAAATCACCCGAAGGATAAACTCTGTCTCGTGTTAGCACCCAACGTCCATGTAATACGAGCCTGGCTAAAGAGCGAATTGGATGGCAAAAAGGGCGGCAATATCGTTCACCCACGGCAGTTGGTTGATTTGGTCAGTCCCGTGGCCGACGTGCTATATCTGGTTAGGAGGTCGTATGCGTGATGAATTATGACATGTTCGATGATCAAGGATGAACAGTCCGATCCGACTTGATTTTTTCAAGTACATAAATTGGTCACTGGTCCCACGCGGTAAATTCTTCAATGAATCCTCTATTTTGTGTTTAAAGCCTTGAATCCATACCAAAAGCAAACACCAAACCACCCACACGAACACCCTGAATCCGCACCAAAAGCAAACACTAAACTACCCACACGAACACCTTGAATCCTACAAATTCACTGAGCTTAATACTGGTGGAACCTCTTATTAACCAGCATGTTTGGGAGAAATTCTCTTTCCATTCATTTGGAAAATAACCACATAATCTTGCGTGGAACCAGCCAAGAATCCGCCGGCTACGTTCTTCGTGGGTTCCTACTGTTGCAAATACATCAACCCACTCGGATCAAGTCCATTGAGCTAAACTTTATAGGCCAAGCACTTATTCAAGGTAACCACACTGTCTTTTGAGTCCTCCTTGAGGAAAGACTTGCTGATCAAGCTCATTCCATTAGAAACGAAACCTTATAAGCGCACAATAGTAGAAAAGAATTGGTGCTTTACCGGAGATTCGGCATCTGAATCGGAGGAGCCTCGTATTTATCAGAAAGGGAAGTATGAGTACCACTTCGAAATGCCGTTGCACGGAAATATACCGCAGTCTATACATACACCGAAGGGCAATATCAGCTACCAGTTTAAAGCGATTGCTCGTAAATCCGGTTTTCGCACAAGTCTTGAGTGTGACTGCTCTGTACATGTTGAGAGATCATTTGGGCCTCTACCCACGGATTTGGAAACATCGTTGATACGCACAGGCGATGTTCAGGGACAAATGAAATTCTCGGTGGCATTGCCATGCTGCAACTTCACAACTGGGCAGCAAATCCCTATTATGCTTGGCATCCGGCCACTCTCCCGCGGCATCAAGGTTTTCAAAGTGAACATTCGGTTGAAAGAGACGGTCAGATATCGTACATTTTTCGAGGACTGGTCCGATACTCACGAGGAAAGAATCGACGAAACATCGTGCATATGGAGGCCAAAAGTCTCGGGCTGGTGGGAGCAGCCGCTTGTCTTGAAGATCCCAAAGGGGCAGAGTTCGGTGAGAGCCGACAATAAATCACGATACATCCATTTGTGGCATTTCATCGAGGTTCAGATCAACCTGGTTGATTTGACAAGGAAAAAGCGCTATTTGACGGTGCAGATCCCTATACATATTTTCTCAGAGAAGTTGATCGAAAGTGAAGAAGCGCTACCGGTATACGAAGCAACTCCAGTCCAGCCGCCTGACTATCTCTCTAGCGTCCGGCAGATAGCTGATATATCTGGACATCCAAGCGTGCTGACATATTAGCCCAGCCTACACATCAACCTAACTGGCAACGTCCTGGACCAATCGCTAGGATCTGTCGTCAAGAGTGGTGCCAGAAGTATACTTTCAATGTACATGCAAGTGTAAATAAATAACCAAACCTTTGCTAAATCCTATTTATATACGGAGAATGGTTCCCAGCATCCAGGATAATGTGGAAGCTTATTTTTGAGGCGATATCAGGAGGTAATCTAGATCTGTTGGTTATCATCCTAGGCTGTCCTGTTTGGCCAACAACTGATAGACAACCAGCCAACGTGTAACCCAACACAAGTGATCGTTGCCACAGCTTATTGGGGAACCATTGGGGAGCTATTGGGGAGCCTTGCTATCTAATCGACAATCCACAAGCTTATCCTTGGTGAGAAGCTAATGCAATAAAGCCATATCAGGCACTTAGAGTACAATGTATCCCCATCTATTATCGCCCACTGGATCTGTCCCAAGCCTTCGAGCATTTCGGTATTTTCCAACAAGCCACCATTGGGAACAGAATCCTATTCGTCGTCGTCCACGGCATCTCGCTCTCGTACAATCAGTCTCCAGGGTAATACATGGATTCAATCCTTGAACAGTGGAGTGACGTAAGCGTGAACTTACGAAACTTGACGTATTTTCAGCGTGGTTTCGAGATATCTTCCTTCATTATTTAAACATATTCTGTCATTTCTCTGTTATCGTAAGCACAAGCTACGAAGTGTCGTAAATTTCTAGATTCGGATTCGAAGGATTGGGTCTGGATCAGGGAATCCAAGGTTGCTGGCCAAATAGTGATCACTGCTGGACCAATCAGCGTCGACATCCAGCAAGCTCTTTCATGAATCCCCCAATTTCCGAGTATCGGATAATGACGATGTAATCGATACCCTTCAGTGACGGCTATGTTAATCTGGTAGATCTAACCAACATTTCGTATACCTTCGAGCAATGCTATTCGATTCTCGCTCCCCACCAATCTTGTTTATAAGCGATGAAGTCGTGTACGTTCAAATTACTTTTCGTCAACCTTATTCTCTCCAATAGTTATGACTGTTACCTCGATGAATAAAACATCTGCTCCCTCCACTCAACCCAAAGCGGAAGAAGTCAAGCAGGCCCCTCTTCCCGGTACTGGACTCGTTGAGCAGGATCCTTGGCTCGAGCCATTCGCCCCTTCTCTGGCCAAGAGGTATGTGCGCCACGTAATGCCCCAACTTTGTTCTTTCTAACGATCACCCATGTTAAATTCAGATATGCCAAGTTCCAAGAGTGGTGCGACAAGGTTGATCAATACGAGGGCGGTTTCGATAAATTCTCTCGAGGCTACGAAAAGATGGGTTTAAACGTTACACCCAAAGGTGTTCTTTACCGTGAATGGGCCCCCAACGCCGTTTCCGCTAGTCTCGTTGGAGATTTCAATAACTGGGATCATCAAGCTAATCCTATGAAAAAGGACGAGTTTGGCGTATGGGAGGTACTGGTTCCCAACAAGCCTGACGGCACCGTTGCCATTCCACATGACAGCAGAATCAAGATATCCATGGTCACTCCACAAGGGGAAAGGATTGACCGTCTTCCTGCTTGGGCAAAGCGCGTCACCCAGGATTTGGACGTTAGTCCAGTCTATGACGCCCGCTTCTGGAATCCTGAAAAGCCATACGTCTGGAAGAACAAGGCTCCTCCAAAGCCTTTGGATCTTAAGATCTACGAAGCCCATGTTGGTATTTCTAGCCCCGAGCCTAAGGTCGCCACCTACAACGAGTTTACCGAAAACATCCTACCGCACATTGCTAATCTCGGATACAATGCTATCCAATTGATGGCAATCATGGAGCACGCGTACTACGCCAGTTTTGGTTACCAAGTCACCAGCTTCTTCGCCATTTCCAGCCGCTACGGCACACCCGAGGATCTTAAGAGATTGATCGATACCGCCCATGGAATGGGCATTTATGTCCTCTTGGACATGGTCCACTCACACGCATCCAACAATGTTCTTGATGGGTTGAATCAATTCGACGGATCTGACCATTGCTACTTCCATGAAGGCAGCAAGGGTCGCCACGAGCTGTGGAACAGTCGTTTGTTCAACTACGGAAGTCACGAAGTACTCCGCTTCTTACTTTCCAACCTTCGCTTTTACATGAACGAGTACAGATTCGACGGGTTCCGGTTTGACGGTGTCACCTCCATGATGTATGTCCACCATGGCATTGGCACTGGCTTCAGCGGTGGCTATCACGAGTATTTCAACGACAACGTAGATGAAGAAGCCGTTGTTTACCTAATGCTCAGCAATTTCATGCTGCACAAGCTATATCCCGAGATTATCACCATTGCCGAGGATGTCTCGGGTATGCCAGGCTTGTGTCGTCCAGTTGCCGAAGGTGGCGTTGGCTTCGACTATCGCTTGGGCATGGCTGTTCCCGATATGTGGATCAAACTCTTGAAGGAGGTCCGGGATGATGATTGGAAGATGGGCCATATCGTGTTTACACTAACCAACCGTCGCCACATGGAAAAAACCATCACATACTGCGAATCTCACGATCAAGCCTTGGTCGGGGACAAAACCATTGCTTTCTGGTTGATGGACAAGGAGATGTACGACCATATGTCAGTCCTCGGTCCGTTGACACCAATCATTGATCGCGGTATTGCTCTACACAAGCTCATCCGCCTGATCACCCATGGTCTCGGCGGTGAGGGTTACCTGAACTTCGAAGGCAATGAGTTCGGTCACCCAGAATGGCTGGACTTCCCACGTGACGGAAATGGCAGCAGTTTCCAGTATGCCAGACGCCAATTCAACCTGGTTAAAGATGACTTGCTTCGCTTCAAGCACCTGAATGCTTTCGATGGCGCGATGAATCATTTGGAGAGCCAGTACCGTTGGTTGGAGGCCCCACAAGCCTATGTTTCCCACAAGCACGAGGAGGACAAGATTGTTGCATTCGAGCGCGCTGGCTTGCTCTGGATCTTCAACTTCCACCCCAGCAAGAGCTTTAGCGATTACAAGATTGGTACAGCATGGCCCGGAAAGTACACTATTGCCTTGAATTCCGACAGCCCCGAATTCGGCGGCCACGATCGTATCGATGCCAAGCAAGAGTTCTTCAGCAAGAATGAGGAGTGGTACGGCCGTCCTAATCATATCCAAGTATATATTCCCAGCCGTACCGCCCTTGTGCTCAAGCACGAATCCTAAATAAGTGTACCATTTACCATTACATCTTGGCTTTCCATTTCCCTTCAACCATTTTGTCTTTCGTATAATACAGAGTTAAGCAGCAATTTGTTCATTAATACATCATCACGTGATATACAATTAAACAGCCTATTTGCGATACATTCAAAGTTCTTCGTAGAAACCAACCTTCTAATTGTAACTAATCTACTCTGCAGATTGGCCCATTTTAGCCGAGCATAGAATACCATTGAATTACTTGTCAATACTTGCCTCCCTCGATCATCCAATTCGACAGCCTTCTCGGGGACAATAAACCCGGGTAGGCAGTTGTATCTAATCGAGTTAGACCGATACTTAAACCTTCGGATTTTTGGTGAAAAAATATTCCACAATTTGTCTTTGGTAGTAGTTCCTTAGTAGCATACAGTGAGCGCCATGACCAACACTACAGGTACTTTAAGCAGACCATGGTATATCGTTGCCTTTTGTAGACGTCTAACTCCTTGACTTTAGCAAGTAAGCCATTGGTGTTTTACAACTTCGCCGATTACAGAGCATGGAGACAGCAGATGAATCGCGAGGGAAAAAAGGTGGGCTTTGTGCCTACCATGGGCGCTCTGCATGCTGGCCATCTCAGCCTTGTCGAACTCGCCAAGTCCAAGACTGATGTCGTCGCCATGAGCATCTTCGTCAACCCTGCGCAATTTGCCCCCACCGAAGACCTTGACCAATATCCCAGAACTCTGGAGGCTGACGTGAAGTTGCTGAGTGAAAGTGGGTGTTGCGATGCTCTGCTCGTCCCATCTGTGAAAGAAATGTACCCCAGCGGAATCTCCTTGAATATCAACGAACAGAAGGGTACTTTTGTGGAAGTGCTAGGGAAATCCTCTCAAATGGAAGGAAGCATAAGACCTCACTTCTTCCGTGGTGTTGCCACCGTTGTATTGAAGCTCTTCAATATCATTCAACCTGATATGGCATTCTTCGGACAGAAGGATGCCCAACAGTGTGTGGTTGTACGCACCATGATCACTGACCTGTGTCTTCCTATCGAGATGGTCGCCGCTCCTATTAAGCGTGAAGAAGACGGTATGGCCTTGAGCAGCCGTAACAGATATCTCTCGACAGAGGAGCGTAGCTATGCCATTATCTTGTACAAGGCACTCACTGCAGCTGCTGATGCTTATGCATCAGGCATCAAGGATTGCAAGAAGCTGATTCAAATTGCCGAAGACGTTGTACGCTCTGAACCACGTGCTACTCTCGATTACATTAGCATCGCGCACCCCTACGAACTTCAAGAACTTGACACCGTCGACAAGGATGGAGCCATATTGTCTGGAGCCATTAGGGTCGGTGGAACTCGACTCATTGATAACATCTTGTTGGATTGTCAATTATAGATGGCCAACCTCCGACAGTGTTTCCCTTACTTAAAGCCCCCTCCCCTTGCCTCTAATAATAAAAAGCTAGACATCGAAAACCCTCGGGATTTTTGTACCAAATACTACTATCGGTCAACTAGTTCCTTGTTGACAGGAGTGTGATTTTCAGCAGCCTTACGTACCACTAAGCTTGGGTGACAAAAGGGAGATTTTAATGTTGAGCAATATACCGAAAAATCGATTTCTCTACATTTTCTAATGGTTTCTCGTATGATCACTTCTTTCCATTGAAGTGCTCGTATTGGATTACTCCAAGAATGCTCCAACAAAGGAAGGAATTGGTCTGCCGGTGACCTCGGGAAGGCTGAGGCCGTGTGAATCTCCTTCAGCGGATCCGGCAATATCAAGATGAGTGTAAGCAATCTGCTTGTTGGGCTCGGCATCCAAACCGTGCTTATCAAGTCCAGATGCAACAACCATGAAGGCGGCAGGGAACTGATGTCCACGATTGGTCATAGTGCTTGGCTTGTCGTTGGCTTGAACTACATCTTCGCGGGTGCTGCCTGGAGCAACAGCGGCCATATCTTCTCTACGCAGGGTGGAGATTTCACAAGGATCAGCCCATTCAGCGCCAGCGTTGAAAAGACGTTGAGAGATTTTGTCTTTACGAGCTGGCCCGTTATCAAGAGAGCAGGTATAAGGACCACAAGCTCTAATAGCGTGACCAGTCAATGTGGCTACAGTGAACAATCTGGCAGGTGTGTTGTCCCCATTCTCACGAGCTTCCAAGACACGCTCACGCATGTGGCACAAGAGATCGGTCATTACCATACGACCTTCAGCATCAGTATTACCGACTAGGATTCTGACTCCAGCTCTGGAGTAGAGCACCTCGTCACTAAGGTAGGCATCGGGGCCGATACTGTTACGTACCAGACCCAAATCAGCAATGATATTTACATTGGTAGGTTGTTGTTCAGCAACAGTCTTCATGAATCCAGCAACGGCAGCTGCTCCCAATTTATCACGGGACATGCCTCTCATAGCACCATTTACCTTCAAATCGGCACCTCCAGTATCGTAAGTGACACCCTTACCGACGAAGTAAAGGTTTTCCTTGACCTTAGAAGGCTCGGGAGACTTGTACTCAATACGAACAACGCAGGGTCTGTGTCTTTCAACATCCAAAGAGCATCTAGCCACAGCGTGGAGAAGGGGGTATTCCTTGTGCAGGGTATCTACATCATCAATGACGGTAACAGTAGTATTCTTGGCGCCAGAGAGGGATTCCACGACATATTTGGCGAAATTCATGGGGCTCATACGCTCAGGATCAGGACCGCCAGTGTCTCTGCAAAGTCTTCTTCCTTCCTCAATAGCGAGGACCTTCTTGACAATCGATTCAACATTTTCGCTGTCGGCATCGTTTACCAAAACACCGAACTCTTGAACGTCTTCAGGTGAGCTCTGGCCAATCTTTTCCTTGTGCTCTCTGAATTCGAGATACTCGTAACAAGCCTCGAGCGCTCCCAAAAGAGCAACTTCCAAGTAGCGCTTATAATCAGGATGGTCTCTGGGTGGATCGACGAAGTGAAGAAGAGGGTTGGTCAAACCAGCTTGGCGAGCACGTTGAACAGCTTTGGAGGCAATTTCTATATTGGCACAACAAAAACTCATTAGTTAGCCTGTATCCATATTTTACTATTGCGAATCCTTAAGTACCTCCGATTTTACGGGCATCATCGGTATCACCGAACAAAGAGCCGGTAGGGGCCAAGATCACTCTGCCACCGGGAGCCTTAGAGTCGACCAAGAAAGAGATTTGGGAAGTAACACTCTTGTCAGCTTGGGCATAGGAAGCGACGGAGGCGGCAAACTCGAAGGTCAAGACCTCTGGTGAGAGCTTCTTGACATCGGTAAACAACAGGATCAAACCGTCATGGCTGGACGAGGCCACTTCTTGGCTGTTGGTATGGACAGAGATTTTTGGTACACCCATTATACTCAAGAGAAAGGAGAGTGGTTAAAAAAAGATTTCTCATCCAAACCTATATGCCTTTAGTCCCGATTTATAGATGTCGTCATCGATGGACATTTAGAGCACCGGGCTCATCTAATCATTTCAGTCAGGTCTTCGGACTTGGCCCAATCCCACGGAGTTTCCGGATTCACTTGGTAATGATGGGATACAATTTACCTGGCAGCCCACCATAATTGGTGTTGTTCACAGGAAATTTCTTGCGGTTCGCAAACACCTGTGTTCTTCCAGAGTTCGGGATTACAAATGTTTACCCTCATTCCAATTGCACGGATTTCTACACAGTGGAGTTGCATTTGAATGGCAAGAGCACAGGGGTTGATTCTTCTCACGATACAAATTAGGCCGCTCCCTCTATTTTCACATACGGGAACACCCTATTCCAGTAAATTCATAAGGTATTCATTGTTGATAGTCATTTGTACAGTGATTACATGAGATAATCGGGGAGATTAGGAAACAGGGTAGATGCATCGGGATCGACCTAAACTACATTGACATTTTGGCGATACCAGTGGGCGATAGATCCTATATTTTTTGGGATTTCCAAGGCAACAACATCGTTGACGTATTTGTTCATCTGCCTCACAGTATCAGCGCCGGCGACAGGAGTAGCGATGATTATACGATGTGGTTTACCGGCCTCTTTGATAGCCTTAATCACGGAGCGCATAGTGAAGCCATAGCACAATCCGTCTGCAACCAGGATCAGAGTCTTGCCCGATACCTCGGGAAATTGGCCGGGTGAAAGATGGTATCTTTCGAGGTCCATATTCATCACGGATTTCTGGATGAACAATGTCAATACAAGTCATGTTCCTTTATCAAACAAAAACATACCTCCTCCTCAATTAGCTGCTTGAGTTGCTCCTCAGGCAGGTTCATACCCTTTATGACCTCCTTTTCATATACAACCTTATCACCCGACACCACCGTAGCTATAGGCAGTTTGTTTAGCGGGAGAACGACTTTTCTAGCCAAAATAGTCTCCTGTGGTAAGCTTAGAAGAGAGGCCAAATGCTGACTTATTTCGCTTTCGACGGCATACTGGTGTGAAGAAACGGTGACAACCACTATCAAGAAGTTAGCTGGAATCCATGGTATAGTGCCTTTCCCGGAGGTGTACCTGTGTTGGGGCACTTCTGATATTCTTTCAGTCTTTGAGAAAGCGCTCGACCAGCCTCGGTTGGAGATTGGAACAAGAAGTGATTCTTGACACGGTAATCATCATGAACTCCGATAAATTCATTAGGAATAGTTCCTACTCGAGCGTGATATGATAAGGCTTTCATAGTGTGATGATAATCTGAAGTGAGGTGAAGTGTTGCCAGAAAGCTCAACGATAATATGAAGCTGTGCTGCTATAAAGCTCAATATATACCTGACCATATATCCTCACGCTAACTGACCTCGAATGACTCATTGGGCCGACTTTGTTCGCATGCATCGGCAATCCGAGTACCATTGTTGGGTCATCGCCATAAAATGGTAATAACCTACGTTACATTGAATCACTTGTTTTGGAACTTCTGGAGTCAGCTGGCGAGAGTTTCTCAACCAAACGACCATATCTAGAATCTGACCATCCATAAATGTACATTATGAGTTGGTGTAATATGACTAAGGTCAACGCTCGAAGCCCTAGGCATCTTTATGTGGCGCTTGCATATGTTCACTATTCAGGTTCATACTTCGTCATCTGCTTGGTGCCAGAAGTGCTAGCCTGGAACTATTTCGAATCATTAGTCATGAAAATAATCGAATATTCCATCTCCGGTGGCTTAGATCCACCTCCAAGATCATTGGAATCGGGGTGTAGGTGGCAGCAAACATGGTTCAATAAATACTTTGACGTTTATTTACGAAAAATGGGATTAATGTTCTATTCTATATATTCAAGAATGCCTTAAATTCAACATCAATGTGATATGCCCGCTCTACAGCTTAATAATTCTCCCAACCAATTTCATCGAGGCGACCCACCTTGGTCATGACCTCAGACTCCATAGTTCTTTGGTAATTCATCATCTTCTCAAGGTAGTTGGGAATAAAGGCACCCAACATGCGAATGGCCAACAGGGCAGCATTAGTCGAGTTGCCGATAGCAACAGTCGCGACAGGAACTCCTCTCTAAAGGAATGATTAGCTTTTCATTGATGAGTGGTTGAGATTGACCAGCGGAAACTTACTGGCATTTGGACGATGGAGTAAAGGGAGTCGACCCCATCCAATACTTTGCCCAGGATTGGGACGCCAATTACAGGAAGTGGGGTTACAGCAGCTACCATGCCTAATTGGTAATGAACTAGATCAGTTTCGGTCCTAGATAATGTGGCTCACTTGTGTCTAACCTGGCAAATGAGCAGCACCGCCAGCAGCCGCGATGATAACCTTAATGCCTCTTTCGTGAGCAGTTTTGGCGTATTCAATCATACGGTCTGGGGTACGATGAGCGCTAACAATCGTCAGCTCGAAGGGAACATTGAAATCACGGAGGATGGTAGCACAGGCCTTCATGGACGGAAGATCGGAATCAGACCCCATGATTACACCAACCATAGGAGTGGTGGTAAGCTCACTCTTGGATCCATCCTCGGCAGCAGGAATGGTGTCAAGAATGGGCTGGAGACGCTCATTCAGCTGTTGAGAGCTATCAGCAACAACAGTGATATGGCCCATCTTTCTTCCTTTTCTACTTTCTTTTTTGCCATAAAGGTGCACTGTGGCACCTGGTGTAGAGAGAGAAACAGCGCAAGGTTGGAGGGTTTCCTCAAGAGTACTTCCTCCAAGAATGTTTACCATCGCAGCGACTGGAACCTTCAGCTCGGTAGATCCTAGGGGTAGTCCGAGAATGGCACGTAAGTGATTTTCAAATTGCGAAGTGTGACACGCCTCAATAGTGTAATGTCCAGAATTGTGGGGTCTGGGGGCAATCTCGTTTAGCAAGATGCTTCCTAGAGAACAACCAATTAGCCAATTAGTCGGAAATAAGAAAACTCCTACAACTAACCATCCTCCATTAAGAACATCTCAACACCAAATATGCCAGCTCCTTCAAGAGTCTTGATAGCATCTTCAGCAACCTTCTTGGCCATTTGAGCCGCAGCTCCATTGATCTGGGCAGGAGCGATGACAAGGTGGCATATGTTGTCACGTTGGATAGTTTCCACAACAGGATATGAGCTTACGGTTCCATCGATGGATCTGGTTACCATAACTGCGAGCTCTTTGACAAAAGAGGCCCAGCGTTCGACATACAAGCCCTTGCTTATTCCTCCAAGCTTCTCAATGGCTACGTCCACATCAGCTTCGGAACGAACCACTGCATTACCACGACCATCATAAGCGAGAGTTTTAGATTTGAGCATAACAGGATACCCCCACTCTTGAGCAACGCCCTTCAGGTCTTCTGCTGAGTTGATTTCCTTGAAGCCAGGCAAGGGAATACCGAACTTGCTTAGGTGAACTTTCTGAACATATTTGTCTTGAATAAGTCGGATGGTAGCAGGGGAAGGCTGGATTATGATGTTCTTCTCTTTCTCGAGCGCCTCCAGGATATCGGTATTGACGTGCTCTATTTCAACCGTAAGAACATCAACCTTCGAGGCCAACTCGGAGATTTTGGCGGGATCCTTGAAGTCACCTTTGACGTGGAACTCGTTGGCAGCAATCTGTTTGGCAGGAGCGTCGTCGGGGGAATCAAGAATACCAACATTGATATTGAGACGACTAGCTGCTTCAATGAGCATGCGTCCTAGTTGACCTCCACCCAACACACCAACAGTTCGGCTATCCATTGTGGGAAAATAGTAAGACGAGAACTTTTTTACAGAGCAATTTGCTGGTTAACGGAATATATAGTAGCTTATTTTCTAATCTTTCTTATCTTATCATGTTCCCCAAATCTTATCAGACTGGGGATGATGATCTTTGTCTCGACAGTGTGCCGAAATCAGCGTCTTTTGCCGAATAGCTTCAACTCGGTCTTTCCACCATCTCTAGATATTTAACCACCAAACCTGTCATAATGAGTGTTATAGCCCTCAATTGTAGAACAGCCACTCTCGAAGGTTCTCCCAAATTTGAGCGCCGCACCTAAACGACACTGAATTGTGATATGGACCGAATGCCACTCTGCATCTCCCAAGAGGTTAGATAAGTGCGCTCGCTAAAGTTGGTACTTGGCGCGTATATATGTAGATGGGATTGAAAGCAGCATTGGAGATGTCGCAATCTATTCGTTTTCTTACAAATTCTTACCGCTGTGACTTTATAGAAATGCAAAATCCCCGTTTTGCAGTTTCACTAATTAGGAATCGCCCACTGACCTCGCTATTGGCCACAGGTTTAATCTTAGAATAGATAATCAGACCATTGATCCTCACTAATATTGTACTTCAAGTTCCGATAAGAAACTAGACTATTGCGCTATTTGCGCCCTTGACGAGAAGGTCAAAGAGGTCTTCGAAATAACACTGGATTTCGTATCCTAATCACTCCTCTTTATGAAACATTCCCGTTCTTGAGTATGCGCCCTCCTCGCTAGGATATGAATTTCAAGGTTTGACAGTCTCGAGAGGCTTGCTTATTAATGTAAATCAAATTTAGCATCCATAGACTGGGAGATCTCAAAATTTGATAACAAATCAAGACCGAATTGTTCGATTTAGTTCCTAGCTACTCGATATTTGTAATCAAGTAGTGATTCTTGGAAAGTTATTCCTTGTTCCGCTTTCCACTGAGCAAGCATCCTTGAAGTGCAGCCTTCAGTGTAAGTTCTACTCCAGGAGAAAGTGCTATCTAATATTCCCGTTAACCTCGAACCACAATCCAGAATTTGATAAGATGGGTCTTCTTTCACTCGGTACACCTATGCAATGGGACGAAGCAAAGAAATATGCTGATCACGTCCGTAGTCATGGAATCAAGCAATTCCTTTCTATCTATCACAAGCTAAAGGACAGAAAGAAGGACCACCTACTGTGGGGAGACGAGGTTTGTTTTATTGTTGGTGGTTGTGTGTCTACAGCATTTGCTTAGCTTGCCTTTATCTGTTAAGATTGAGTATATGGTGGTTGATTACGACCACGAAAACAAGAATGCTCGGCTTTCTCTTCGCGCTTTTGACTTGATAAATGAACTTCAGAAAAGCGAAATTGAGGCAGCAACCAACCCAGAGTAATATTTTCGGTACCAAGGAATCCCCTCGTCCTTTGTATTAATCCGAAGCATTGTGAAGTATTGTCGTAGAAACCTCCTGGAGACCAGAATATGGTCGATATATGCTTGAAGGTATATCTTTTGAGAAAATTCGGGTGATATGGATTAACTAACTGTGACTTATAGGTACTCCTGGTGCTCCATACGGAGGTACTTTGGATGACCTGTTGTTGGTGGAGAAGAACATGGTACTCCGGTGGGTTTTTAGGCAATGATACGGAGGGAGGAGTACTAGATCGTTTATTTATTCACATCACTTCAACTTTACAGGAGAAATACAGTCATGCAGTACATGAAAGAGAACGAGTATCCTCTTACTGTCACCAGCTTCCCTCGTCTTGGGTGCCCGGGTGAGTTTCTGACTCCATACTATGAGCCTAAGGGAGTCGCTGCTAGAAGTATGTTTGTTCCTGACGAGATTATCAATCCACATGCTAGATTCCCGTAAGAGTCTCGATTACACTTCTTGTTTTCCCTGACATACACCCCTAACTTCAACGGAAATACCTTAGCACTCTTACTGCCAATATCAGAAAGCGGCGTCAAGCTAAAGTTGCCATCAATATGCCAATTTTCCATGATACCAACACTCCAAAACCTTTCATCGATCCAACCATCCCTCATGACAGAGATGTCTTCCCTGAAGATAAGGAGGCCGGAGAAGGTGCTGCACTTCCGGACCATATTTATATGGATGCAATGTGCTTTGGCATGGGTTGTTGTTGCCTCCAAATCACTTTCCAAGCTTGCAATATTGACGAAGCTAGAAGACTTTACGATCACCTTGCAACTGTGGGCCCCATTATGGTTTGTAGAGTTTAGTAATTGCTAACCATTCAACTTTCTAACTTCTCAACTAGCTTGCTCTGACTGCCGCAGCCCCGGTGTATCGTGGGTATCTTGCCGATGTTGACTGCCGTTGGAATGTCATTGCTCAGAGTGTCGATGATCGTACTCGTGAAGAGAGAGGTCTAGAGGTAACTAAATCGGGATCAAAGCTTACTAGCACGATGTACTAAGAGATTTTCTGGTTGGCAGCCACTGAAAAACAGCAAATTTGCCATTCCAAAGTCACGCTACGACTCCATTGATAGCTATCTTTCGACTGACAGCATGTACAAGCCCGAATATAACGATATCCCATTAGTACTTGACGAACAGATTTGCCAGGAGCTCATGGATAATGGTAAGTGTGTTGGTTTGATTTCGAGATCTAAAGCCAATCTGATCAAGGTATTCTTTATCGCGTTGTTATGCAGGGGTCGATGAGCAATTGGCAAGACATGTGGCCCATCTGTTTATTCGCGATCCTTTGGTGATCTTCGAAGAGCTCCTGGATCAAGATGATGAAGTCTCCTCTGATCACTTCGAGGTATTCACTGCTGCATAACAGCGTTCCTTGGTGATGTCATTAACTTATCGATGCTCCTCATCCGCAGAATCTTCAATCCACTAATTGGCAAACTATGCGTTTCAAGCCTCCTCCACCAAACTCACCCATTGGATGGAGAGTTGAATTCCGGTCAATGGAAATTCAGCTCACTGACTTTGAAAATGCCGCATTTGCTATTTTCATTGTCTTGCTTACTCGCGCTATTCTAAGCTTTGGTCTGAACTTCTACATCCCCATCTCGAAGGTATATTTCCAACGATGGAGATAATAGCCAACGGTTCTAATCTTGCGCTATCTCAGGTGGATGAAAACATGAAGACTGCTCATAAGAGAGGCGCTGCTCGTGAGCATAAGTTCTACTTCAGAAAGCATGTTTTCCAAGATGATAGCCAGAATGAAGCCAGCACCAACGTCGAAAATGAATATGAGCTCATGACTATCAATGAAATTATCAACGGCAAGGTAAAGCGGATTAAGACTTGAGCTCTACGAGTTCTGTTTCTAATGATGCTTTTTTAGGATGATGGTTTCCCTGGACTGATTCCTATCGTCAACTCATATCTTAATTCACTCAACGTTGATATTGAAACCCGCCGCACTCTTGGACGCTATCTCGATTTCATCAAATGCCGTGCTGATGGTAAAACTAGATCAACGCTCTAAAGTAGTAGATAATATGTTCAAATATTGACCCTGAATTTAGGCACTTTGATGACCACTGCTACTTGGATCCGTCAATTCGTTCGAACTCACCCAAGCTACAAGCATGACTCTCATGTGTCACAGGAGATCAACTATGATCTGATGCGAACCATCGAGAAAGTCAACAAGGGTGAGCTCAAAATCCCGGAACTCTTTGGAGACTTTATATAGAGTTGCGGAAGAAATGTTCCCAATCTTTTTTCAAATTGTTCATCTTGGTTAAATATTAATACAGTGTTTGTTTTCTCCTAACCTAAACAACATCACCTAGTAGTTCACGTTAGAGTAACTCGATATAGAAAATGAAAAGCCAACTAAACCATATCCCTGTCATAACCAAAGCTGGTGAGAATACAAAATTGTCACCATAGTGCCTTTACCATACCCAAGACCAGTAAAAGACTAATGGATCGTAGTTTAATTCAATCATAATGGTAGATCAATATCCACCTCGATTTGGTTTCACAACCTTATCAGCTTTAGAGAGATAGAGACACATGAGTCTCTCCACTTCATCCAGTCGATGCTCTAGAGATAGCTCTGTGAAAGGAAAGGACAAGTATCAGCAACCGTATATCAGAAGAAGGCCCACTACTTACCTGCACCATTCTCGCTAAATGTCAATGGGTCGGAATTCACCAAATTTGACACCGGGTTCCTGTTTAGAACGGTCTGCACCACTCCCCAGCTTCTATACCTTCCCAAGCCGAACAGAACCACGTATAAGGTGAGGCTGAAAAGCAACCCGCTGAATACATGACCAAGAAACTCCACGTTCAGAAACGAGGGCCTCTCAATTGTATGAACCAGAGTGAATGTTTGGGGTGCAATGTCCAAGGTACAGAGTTGCGAGGTAGCAGCGGGTAGCAACGTGTAGGAGAAATGATTCGTGGTGATATTACCAAGGGTAGTGTGCAATGATTGGGAGTAGCTCAGCAACCAAGACTGAAGCATGGACAAGGGCGTGGGTATCACTCGATCAGTTCCTATTCCGAGGTAAAACTGATTTATTTCTGGTTCATTTGATGGAGACTGAGGTTTCAAGGTGATTCGGATCAGTGATTTCCCAGTATTGTCTCTGGCCAGGCGTAGCGAAACCTTGGGTCGAAGGAGGTAGCATTGATGCCATGGCTGAGTTTCGTTAGCTAGCTCGGTCTCGATCGTCTCGGCCGCCGAAAATCCCACGCCTAGATCTCCTGGCCCGTAACTAACACTTAGGTCCAGGCTGCCTTGGGCCTCCGTACAAATGCGTACATCTAGCAATTACCAAAATTCAGTAAATGCCAATATCCAAACAATGCTCCCTCGGGATTACCAATCGATCACTATTCCATTATGTAAGCACAAATAAAATCTTTCATACCGGGCGGTGATAAATATTCAGGCTCGTAAACAAGCCGTTGAATCAGCGGGGTGTAATACGAGTCACTTCGCTTCAAGACAAGAAAAAAGGTGTACCCCGAGAAAAAGGCAAGAATCAGGACTAGTAGAGCGATACGAACGGGCGTGATTGGGTTCTGTGGGGGGAAGGAGTCCTCTTTGCTAATCTTCGCAGACACTAGCCAAAGCAAGCTTGATGAATAGCAGAACCAACAGTATTGGGCAAATAAATGAACTCACTGGAAATCACCGTTCGCAGTGGGTAGTTAAGGTATGGCGAGAGGTATCCAAACTGCTTTGAAAGATTGCCGTCGGTGATTCAAGAGCCAGAAGATAGAGAGCAATGTCAAAGAGTCTGGCAGATGTGTCTATTGATAAAAAGGAGTTAGCGAAGTAGTGAAATGCAGGCGTATTCAATGGATGTAACTATATGCGGCTAAGCAATCCCCTTATCGCAAGTCACTCAATGATCCTCAGTATAAGACAAAGGATTCAGTCATTCTTACTTTAAATACATCATCTGCATAGGGGACATGTGTAAGATATTGTATTGGCTGAGATTCTTATTCCAACAGCCAGATCGAAGATTAATGCTAAGAAAATACTGGCAGCATTTATTGAACGGTCTGTTGGATACACAAATTAAAAGGTCCATTCACATCGGGTATATGTTTCGTTATCCTCAAAGGTCAACGCTCATGAGATGTATGGCTAGCATCATGCTTTCGGATATTTCCTCTGGAATGCCTATGGATATGCTTACAGTTTGTGCTTATAGACCATCAATCTAGCTTTCAGGTAAGGAGAATAAAGCCACTGTCAGTTACCGGACAATCACCACAAAAATGTGCATATGTAGTCAAATGTCCTTCACTCCTTAACCCTTATTTTTATTCTACCTGCACCTGTCCGATTCTACTGTTCCATTCGGGGACTCCTTTTTGTCTTGGTTAAAACTGTTACTCCTTTCTGACTAGCCATTGTCCTCCCTTTCTTTGTATTTACTACAACCCTTAATTCCCTTCTTTTCCACAATAGATTTTTCCACACCACCCGATCGAATATAATTAACTCGCTTTCCGTTTTTGTTCTCGTAGTCTCTTTCTGAATTTTGACTCGCTTCCACATACCCTGTCGTTGTTCCCCTCCTCATAGACTCCTCCAGATTGAAAATTATAGATACAATGTCAGCAACGGAGACTTCTCCGGAATCACCATATACCCTAGATCTAACGTTGCTTGAGAATATATCTGATGATATCGTGGTTGAATCCCTTAAGCACCAATATGAGTTAAAAGCTCCCTATATTAGGATTAATAGCTCGATTCTGGTTTCTGTTAACCCATCGCAACAGCTGGATATCTATGCTGATGAAAATGCTCAGAAGTACGTTGAAGCATGCTATCGAAATACTACCGGGAATGCCCAAAATCTGCCATGTCATATATATGAGCTTGCCGCCAAAGCATATCTCCACCTTCGCAGGACTGGCCAGGATCAAACTGTATTACTCAGGTAAGTGCTATAAGTCGTAATGATGCCGATGGATTCCTTGACTAACATATCCTTGCCAGTGGAATTACTGGAAGTGGAAAGACCGAGTCATATAAGCTCCTCTTGAAGCAGTTTTGTAACCTTACCAATTCCAAGAAAGATTCAAGGATTCACGAACAGGTGCAAGTGGCACAAAATGTACTGGAGGCATTCGGTAACGCTAAGACGCTTCAAAATCCCAACGCATCTAGATATGGGATGTTCCAGGAAGTTCAGTATAACGAACGAGGTAGAGTCATTGGAACAAAAACTTTAACTTACCTCTTGGAAAAGTCCCGAGTTACGAGTGCGGCTAAGGATGAGAGAAGCTTCAACATATTCTATTATCTACTGCTTGGTGCCAATTCTGAAGAGAAAACCCATCTACATCTTCAGGAGCCTACCCACTTCAACTATTTATCGAGAACTCAGTGTTATCGGATCCCAGATGTCGATGACCAAGCACGTTTCAATGAGCTTAAGGAATCCATGAAAACCCTTGGCCTTAAGACCAAAGTACAACTCCAAATCTTCCGCCTTCTATCCGTTATCCTTCACCTAGGAAACTTGGAGTTTGTTGACCAAGAAACTCAGGACTCATGCTCCATCAAGAATCAGGATCTTCTGGAGATCATTGCTGAGTTCCTGGGAATATCCGTCTCATCACTCAGCGACACCTTGACTTTCAAGTCTGTCATGATAGGAAAAGACATATGTACCGTATTTCTAGATGCCAAGGCAGCTAGGGAGCAACGTGACTCCTTGTCTCGTGGTTTGTACTCGCTTCTTTTCACATGGCTGGTTGAGGCCATCAACGGCCGCATATGTCAGGAAAAGGTAGCGAACTTCATTGGAGTCCTGGATCAGTTTGGTTTCCAACACTCGAAGGAAAATCATTTTGAGGGATTCTGCATCAACTTCGCCAATGAAAAATTGGAACAATTCATTTTGAAGTCCATCTTTGATGACTCCGTCGGGATAAATGCCGAGATGGCCAGCGAAGGGATCAGCCTACCCAAGATAAACTATGGCGATAACACCAAATGTATTGAGCTGTTGTGTGGCCAAGGGGATCCTGGAGCAGACAGAAGCCTGATGTCTCTTATAGACGAACATGCACATGATGAAAAACGAGATGAAAAGGAATCTCTTGGCTCTGTTATTCAAAGTTCCTTCAGAGGACATCCATTCATGCTACATGTAGACGTACCTGCTACCCACTTTGCGATCAGACACTTTGCAGGCCCGTATAGAATATTCAACTGGCTCGTTCAGCGAGAAAAATTTAGATGTACTCTCCGCAGACTTTGTCAATTTGTTTCGAGGGAACGTCGCAAGCTCAAACCCCTTCATCAAAGAACTATTTAGTAGTGCTGCCGTGGCTACAGAGACTCATCCCCGTAACAAAAACACTGTGATTTCAGCACAACACCCTACAAAGCCAATGAGGCAGCCAAGTCGTAGATATAAGAAGTCCGACGATCCTAGGAAGCCCGCCAACAAGACGCCCACGAAGTCCACCACTGTCATGGCTCAACTGAATTCCACCTTGAACGAGCTATTCACCACAATCGAAGAGACCAAGATTTGGCATATCGTTCACATAAATCCGAGTCCGGATCATCTCGGTTTTGATGTCAAGAGTGTCAGAACTCAGATCGAATCCTATTCGCTCACCGATATAACAAAAAGACTGGGCTTCTACTTCACAGCGAGTTATGAGTTTTCGGAATTCCTCGACAGGTACCAGCCAATATTTGAGCAACTTGGTCTCGATGAAAACCGGAGCAATGTTCAGAAAATTGAGGCGGTAAAGGCGATAAGCGGTTGGAGCGATATTGATGTTATGGTCGGAAATAGCAGTAAGGTCTTTCTGAGTGAAAATACCTGGAAGCGACTCGAGGACAGCCTCAGAAGTGTGGAGAAAGACCAGCGTGCAGCATTAAAGGGCGGCGTCTCTGGTGATAATGAATCCCTGATGTCCGGCCTAAACAACCGCCACGGGAGTGAGTTTCTCACGGCCGGAAATCACCCAGCTCTGCATTCTCGCTACTACGACGATGGGGCAAGTTTTGTCAGCGAAGATCCTTACGAGGCCCATCGCAATTATCATGGAGCTTACGGGCATTATGGTGATGACGATAACAGTATCATGAGCAGCGAGTATGATTCCAAGAACCAAATATCCAAGTAAGCAAAATCTTTGAAGCAATCGCGGCAACTTCGATATTAACCATTTATATAGATATGCCAATAATGGTATCGAGCTCACTAAGGTAGATCATTCCGAGACTGGCATAAAGCCAAATGAACAGGTGATTGAAGTCAAACCAGTCACTCGAGTTCGTAAGTGCTGGCTGGGAACCACCTGGACCCTGACGTGGTGGATTCCTACCTTTATGCTTTCGGCATGTGGTCTCAAGCGCCCAGACATCCAGATAGCTTGGAGAGAAAAGGTTGCGCTATGCCTCATCATTATGTTTCTCTGGGGGATCATGATGTTCTTCATCATAGGGCTGGGCTTGATGCTATGCCCCAGAGTTTACTATTACAATGAAACTGACGTTGGGTACCACACGGGCAAGGGGGATTTGTACGTGTACATGAAGGGGAAAGTCTACGACATATCGGATTTTTCGATGCAAAACCATGGCAAGAATATCCAAAACCCGACTGGTGCTCGCTATGATCAAATGGAAGCGTACGGAGGTCAAGATGTTGGAAATGCGTTCTCCATCCCCCTGAGTACAATGTGCGAGGGGCTTGTTACCGACCAAAGAATGGAACTGACCACCAACGGAACTGTAGATCTGGTGCCACATGTCACAGGCCAGAAGACCCCGGATCGTACCAGTAACTTGGCTAGCCCAACGTGGTTTTATGATGTTGCTCTACCAAAAATGAAGATGATGGAAAAGGGGGATATTGCCTTTGAGACCAAAGATATAGCCGATGCCGCCAAGACGGGAAGTCGTCAATGGGGCATCATCGATGGCAAAATATACGATCTCTCCCTCTACTTCCTTACACTTGACAAGAACTCGATTTCCAGTGCTGGAGTACCCGACTTTCATTTTCTGGATAATCAGGTATACCAGATGTTCAAAAATCCCGAGCTGGGCCCGGATCTTACGAAGATCTGGAAGGAAAAGGTGAAGTTGGACGCACAGACCAGGGCTCTAACGATGAACTGCTTGAACAAGGCATTCTATATTGGAGTGGTAGATACTCGTAAGAGTGTTCAGTGCATGGTCGCGTATTGGATCCCTGTCGGCTTCGCTGCCATTCTTTGCGCCGTGATCGTGATCAAGTTTCTTGCCGCTCTTCAGCTGGGGTCAAAACGGAGGCCAGAAGACCTTGACAAGTTTGTTATCTGCCAGGTCCCGTGCTATACCGAGGGAGAAGACTCTTTGCGAAAGACCATCGACTCTCTTGCTGGGCTGGACTATGACGACAAACGCAAGCTCTTGTTTATTATTGCGGACGGTATGATCATTGGAAGCGGTAACGATCGTCCGACACCGAAAATTGTTTGCGATATTCTCGGAGTTGATCCCAACTACGACCCCGAACCGTTTAGCTTCCAAAGTATAGGCGAGGGAAATTCGCAACATAACATGGGCAAGGTGTACTCTGGCCTCTACGAGTACGAAGGCCATGTTGTTCCTTATGTTGTTGTCGCCAAAGTTGGTAAGCCTTCCGAGCGCAGTAGACCAGGCAATCGTGGAAAACGAGACTCGCAAATCATATTGATGAATTTCCTGAACCGTGTACACTTCGATGCTGAAATGTCTCCACTTGATCTCGAAATCTATCACCACATCAAAAACGTTATTGGAGTCAATCCAGCCTTTTATGAGTACGTTTTAATGGTTGATGCGGATACTGAGGTGCTCCCAGACTCGATGACGCGATTGATAGCCTGCATGATACATGATGCCCGCCTTATCGGTTTGTGTGGAGAGACACAGTTGGCAAACGAAGGATTTTCCTGGGCCACCATGATTCAGGTCTATGAGTACTATATCTCTCACCATCTGGCGAAAGCCTTCGAGAGTCTGTTTGGAAGTGTAACATGCTTACCAGGCTGCTTCTGCATGTATCGAATTCGAACAACCAAGGGCTCTCCCCTGATTATTGCTACCCAGGTAATTGAGGAGTATTCGGAAAACAACGTAGATACGCTTCACAAGAAAAACCTGCTCTCTCTGGGCGAAGATCGGTACCTTACAACTTTGATGTTGAAGCACTTCCCTCAGTATAAGATGAAATTCACTCCTGATGCCGTATGTTTGACTGTGGCTCCGGAAAAATGGGAGATTCTGCTGTCACAGCGTCGTCGTTGGATCAATTCGACTGTGCATAATCTGTTCGAACTGCTATTTCTGCCCGATTTATGTGGCTTCTGCTGCTTCTCAATGCGATTTGTGGTTTTCTTGGACTTATTCGGAACACTGATCATGCCAGCGACAGTTGTATATCTATTCTACCTGATCATAGCCGCCATCTTCCATATCAGTGACCTGAGCAAAGTAGCTTTGATCATGTTTGGGGTTGTTTATGGGTTACAGGCCGTGATTTTCATCCTCAAGCGACAATGGCAGCATATTGGTTGGATGATTATCTATCTCTTAGCCATGCCCCTGTTCTCGTTTGCCATTCCTTTGTACTCGTTCTGGCACTTTGATGACTTCAGCTGGGGAAATACGCGTGTTGTACTGGGCGATAAAGGAGAGAAGAAGATTGTGTCAAATGAAGAGCCATTCGATCCGAAATCGATCCCAATGAAGAAGTGGAGTCAATTTGAACAGGAAGCTTGGGAAGCAGGCTCCAGCATATCCAAAGACTCATATGGTACTCGCAACTCACATCAGCATTTCGGAGGGAGCCAGATAGATGCAATGTCCATCCACAGTGGCTCACAGTATGGGGCCTATGGGTCTCAATTAGACCCGTATCCAAGAGAGCATTCCAGAATCCGTGGGGCCGCTCCCTCTGTACATCAATCCATTCACCAAGCTAGATCACCATCACGCTCAAGATCCCCGGCTCCTCCAGGATATGCCGGATCAGTGGTTAGCGGTTATGGAGCGGGCTCTGAGTATTATCCCACAAGTTATTCGCCATATCCTCATGACGCCATGTCCGAGCCGAGAAGCTCTTACATGACTGGGGCACATAACTATGGCCAGCAGATCATATCGCCCTACACAGTAGCCTCACCATACGTTCCTCCAGCCTCCCGACCCACGAGTGAGATGGATCCCTACTCGCCATATATGGCCCAGAATGCATCAGTCATATTTCCTGGTGATGACGAATTGGTTGCTGAAACGAAACGGATTCTTCAGAATGCAAACCTCATGAGGATCACAAAGAAGCAGGTCAGAGAGCAACTGAGCAGCGTATTCAACATAGATCTCACGCCACGAAAAGACTACATCAACGGGGTCATTGAGATGATACTACAAGGACAAATGTAAGCTACTAGGATATGCGCAACCCATCGAGATGTAAGATAACCTCGACCTTCTCCCCCCAAAAATAGTCAAGAAGTCATTACTTTATGTTTTAGCAAATAGTATTTTAATCTCCCATCCAGTCATATTTCTTGTATCTTCACTCATTCAGAGACAATAAACCCGTTCATAAGGTTGTTCATGGCCTAAACACTCGGAGCCACATGCGGCAATCTCGTGATTCCAGCATGAAATTCGGCCAGTAACTCTGAATCTATACAACACCAACAACTCATATTATATTAACCTTATATTAGCCAACATCCATATACTTGCATCTAATCCTAACCTTATACTAGTGCACAATCCTGCTGAGGAAAAACATTCAACCTCCTTTCCCTTCTTCGGTAAGTCACCTCAAATAATGCGTCCCAGGCTAATCTTGCGTGATTTGAGGTCATCACTGATGGGCAGGATGGCATGCTACGAATAGTTTATCCTGAAATGCCTTATTTGGCTGGTCATCAATTTGGGGGTCACAAATGGCGTGATTTTCTGTTTGAATGAGTTTGTATTAACAAGCTTCTAAAATGGCTGAAAGATTCGAGTGATTGGCCACGTCTGACCAACTCCATTTGGACCTCTTGCATAGTGATTGGCCTCGTGAGATTGGAATTGAGCACATCATCAACATCTCAACTCCCGCCATCCTGGTGGAAACCACATCTGCCACTGCGATTGAGCAGTCGCGCAAGGAGAATTTGCTAAATACAGTCAGGTGCTACAAACATACGAATTGGGCTTCAAGGAGAACTATCTGTACGTATTTCCATGGAATAACATGAATAATCCCGATAATATATAGCGTGATTGCTGTATCGATATTTCTAGCTGCGAGAAGGTGCAATATTTCAAATTTGTAATGAAGATGTGACTTTTGCCCAAGACGTCAGAATCTCGATCATTTATTTCATACCTGATCAAGGTGTCAAGGCGTATATAAATCTCTACCAGCTTCAATCCCCCATATTAGCAACCAACTTCTTTTGAGCATATTGTACAGTTCTTTTAATCTACACTCAAATGGAGTCTCCAATGAAAGCCAAAATTTCTTGTTCTTGTACTGATTCTGCTTGTTGTTGTTGTGACAATAGCTTAGCTATCCAATGTGAAAACTCTTCCAAAACCCTCCCCACCCTTGACACTTTACCCGTACCTTTGGATATGTACACCTTAGAATGCATGACTGGTAAGCATAACGAACCCTAGCTGCTGTTAGAAGCCATATCGCCTCTAGCGTAACAATCACTTATATGGAACATTGCCTAACTGGTTTTCTCTTTAGACGTTACTGTGAATCTTATAGACGGAGTGTGGTCTAGGAAGTTTGGCTCAGACGTTGGCCAAATGGTCCCACTTGCACAATTTATCATGGAGACGGCAAAGCGCTCCAAAGTGACTCTGGGGGTTTGGTCTTTGGGATTGCTGTATCTTTTAAAGCTTCAACCCAAAGACGCCTGTTTCGAGAAAGAGAGTTTTATGGATTTCGCACGTTGTGGAAGACGAATGTTTATGGCCTCCCTTATCGCAGCTTCGAAATTCACCCAAGACAAGAATTACAAAAATCGCACCTGGGCCAGCATTATGGGAGTCAGTGTCGAGGAAGTTAATTGTATCGAGCTGACCTTCTTGAAATTAGTTGATTACCAACTGTTGGTCCCAGAAACCATATTTCTTCGTTGGGAGGAGTTCCTAAAGAATCAGATACGTACCCATCGCTCCAAGACCGAGCCCATTGCAACAAAAACTGAACAAAAGCCATCCCATCCTCATCGATTCTCACCTTATCAAGTCAGAACATCCCCACCTCCAATTAGAAATCACAAGCATCTCGAGAAGCACACCCAGCGCCATGAAAACAAGGTTTTTGCGGAGAAAAGCAAGTCTCAGTGCTCCCTATCGTACTTGCTCAACTCCCCTCCCAAGGAGATCCACTTCTCTCCTGAAATCTCTAATACCCGTGCCACGGCTCTTCACAACAATGTCTATCTGACACCCTGATCCCAGCAACCGCTTCTATACTTCACCGCATGTTCAATCTACATCATCCGTATAGAAAGAATAATATTTCTCGCCTTTTAGAGATCAAATATTTCTGCTGTTATGTACCATAGTATAAATGTATAATAAATCCAAATGCTCATGATTTAAGCTAGAACGATTGAAGGTTATCTGATAAATGAGTAAAAGCCACTTGAAATTGGCATTTGGAAAAATCGTTGTTCCGTCATTCCCTGCAATATTTATAGCCGTACCGCCTACTGCATTGTAGTTCCTTGATGCCAAAGTTAACGCCAGAGGAGCGGTGGAAACGAGTGGTGATAGAGAAACCCGAGGTATTCCAAGTCGGAGAAGACTCCGCCGTCACTTGCAAAATATGTGACGTGAACATCAAGTTGAGAAATACGTTGGATTCGCTTTCCATTATGAAACACGAGAAGACAGAGAAACATAAGCGCAATTTTCTTCAAGCGCAAGGTGAAGGAGTATTTATTAACCGCGTTTAATGTGTTGTGGACTCAACTCCATTTCATCTAGAAGCTCCCTCTGGCGACGAAAGCCAAGAGGACACGGATGACACACACGAGATTCAAGCTCACAATTCCGAGGCACAACCTCACACTACAAGCAACGCGTCGGGAGAGATTCGATTAGCACTACAACATGCCACAAAAGTGGTGGAAGATTACGAGTTGCCTTGGCGTCGAACCGTGGTCTTTGACATATCTAAACAGAACCTAAGCAACTTGATTGACTTGGCCTATGAGAAATTGTACGAAGACAGAAAGGTGTCTAGAGTGAAGGCCATACTTCTAGAGAATACTGCATCCATAATACTAGAGGACGAGGATTTGAGGGTATTGCAAAGCGGAGATGTGATAGTGTTTCATTTCGTTCATTCCAATGAATGATGATGCTGTCACAAATATACTAGAAGTATCGCTTTTGCCTATAGTTCATTGATACTTTGGAAAGCTTCTTTGCCAAACACATGGGTGACGGAGTGGGCTGGTGAGTTAGAGCAGAAGACTTCGGCATTAATCCTATGCACTCTAGATCACTCTTAAAACTATTGAATTGGATACATGTGAGGCAGAGCAATAAAATGTACAATTGTCAAATCAATTTAATGACGGGAATATTTGTACCACAGCAACAGGCGACTGCCGGTTACAAGGCACAACGGTCGTCGTTCTGGCCCATTCTATTTTAATGTTTCGGGCGTGAAACCGGGATCAAGAGAGCCGGGTTTCTAATTCCTATATATCTACAGGTCGGGAGAAACGTAATAGTTTTACTTCAACGTGGAATGCAATTAGACCTTTACCATACAAACTTCTTTTCCGCTTCTTCCTATTTTTCCATTAGTTCGTCCGTTTAATAGGTGTGATGTTCTCTCGAGTGTTTTCTTCGGTTGCCCCTAGTGTTCGCCATGCTGTGGCCATTCTGGATGAACCGCTATCTGCCACTGCACACCGCCGTGCAGGACATACTCATTATAGACCTGTGA
Source organism: Basidiobolus meristosporus CBS 931.73 (assembly GCA_002104905.1). Classification (NCBI taxonomy): domain Eukaryota; kingdom Fungi; phylum Basidiobolomycota; class Basidiobolomycetes; order Basidiobolales; family Basidiobolaceae; genus Basidiobolus; species Basidiobolus meristosporus. The sequence goes on along the minus strand of MCFE01000047.1, from coordinate 153,379 downwards.
CCAACTATCATTCCATCCATTTGACAAAACCAACGATTCTTCGCCCCGTTGAACAAGAGCTGGAAAGCGAGGAACATTTCAAGCCTGCAGTAGAGCTATCCGGTATCCATCAACTACCACACCCTTCTCATATTTGACATTCTCAACTAACTAGCCCAACATGGTAGAAAATGACGGCTCCTATTTCATTGAAGTGGAACTTCCAGGGGTCCGAAAGAAAGACATCAACCTGGAGTTCATAGACGAAACAACAATGGTTGTTCACGGCACAATCGAACGACGCGGAAGGATTTTGGATAGCTTCTTGGGGATTCGAGAGATTGATGGCCCTCAACCAAAGGAGCTGGTCCATGCACACCCTGGCCTCCCTTCGTTGACTGAAGTCGATAAATGTAAATATTCTCGTTTCCAGAGATCCTTCGTATTCCCAGTCAAAGTAGAGATCGAGGATGTCCGCGCTGTTTATGAGGATGGCGTGCTCTTTATCCACGTACCCAAGGTAGATCTTCACAAGCCTCTCGCAAAGAAAATCTCTATCGAATGCGCATCAACCAAATGATAATCGGTTGCTTTACATACTACTTAAAGCGGTTCTAAATTGAAACACACCAACACTCAACAAAATGTATAACTTAAGCCTCATAACCACCTGAACTACCAACAATAAACCCATTTACCCAGTCACGTGTGATGAGCATGAATCATTCAGAACAGTGATGGCTACTGGTTCTAAAGATGAGTTGAGGAGTGAAACACATCAACAGGGATTCGTTCGAAGAAGCAGTTCCCACTACTATATATAAGTCTACGGAGCACCTCTCGCCAGTCACACTCAACTCTCCATTCCCATGATGCTACGCACCTTGTCTTCCCAGAAGGTAACTCACATCGTTAGGATTCTTCTTTGATCCCAGGCTTAAAGATTCTTCCTTGTTAGTCGTTGTTGGCTCGCAATGTTGCTCGTCGCCGCTTCCTAAGCACTGGTCATACTCAGCAGCAAGAATTCAAGCCCCATGGATTGCTCACGCCTATGGTCATCGTGTCGGTCTTTAGCATAGGGACGGTGGGACTTATGAAGGCTACCTTGGCCACCAACTACAAACAACCTGAACTCGATTGAAAATCCATTCGATAATAAAATTATTGAAAGTTTGATGTAATAATGCGACTTCGACTCGTGTTGGTAGTTGACGGGGAGCAACAGAGGCATAATCAGTGTCGCACTGGCAAAGCGGTGCCCCACAAAATAGCCATAATAAGCCACCTTGAAGGATAATACTGTGTTCTCTTCCGTTGAACTGATAGTAACCGCCGAGAAAACCCGATGTACGAAGGACTGTACAACACCTCACGTAAACCATATTAATCCAAAGATATAACGTTTTAATCGTACCCGGTGAAAGTAAAGCACCAAGTAGGCTTTATTGAAGTGAATAAGGGTTGAAAATTTATGCGGATTTGGGTACTTCGGCGGCAACAGCGGTCTAAAGGGAAGAAGTAAGTTGGATCGATCCCTGCGAGGTGCTGCCTAAACCTTTCTCCTCGACACTTACCAATTCACCTTGCTTTCCATTCGCCCACTTGGCAAACTTGAGACCTTGCTCCTCGCGCTTTTGTGCAACAAGTCTTTGCTCCTGCTTCAAAGCGCTACGCACGGCTTTGGCGCAAATCTGGCTATATTGAAGGTAACTAGTGAAGAAATCGAGGTCAAAAATCCTGGACTCTATTCCGAAGGCGAAAACTCATAGAGGTACCTAAAGTTGGCAGCTCTCCAGGCAAAGGCCATTTTAACTATTGAATCAGAGGTTCAAAGGAAAGTGGCTACAACATACACTGGCGAAATAATATTGCTATCAGTCGAGCCGTATTTACTGGGGAACCTGATCTGAATCAGGTCACATCCGAGTGCCCCCCAAATTCATTGCTGAGTTGCTCGAAAATTTGGGGGGGCCGCAAAACTTGATGATTCATCCTGATGTGGAATGAGATGTTGGGAATGAACAATTCTAGAACGTCACTAGGTGATCATTCCTCATATTGGGACTTTGTGTCAATGGGAGGGTGGGTCTTGGATGCTTTATTATGGATGACATTCAGAAGGAACCAATAATGCCCCAAAAGGTTTTCAAGGATATTGAACAAGCAGTTGTAAAAATCAAAGGTCATCCAACATAAATGTGTTCGAGCGCAATCAGTGATAAGATATATGCAAGCATATCATCGGATCAACCAAGGAAGTTTGCAACAATCAAATGCACCACAAGGCTACCAACAACGAAATCGGCGAAAGCTCTGGTGGCGAACAGTTAGAGGATGAACAGCATATACGCAATTATTTGAAGATTACCTTTCATTAGAGACGGCGGGAAAATCTTTGTTTTTCTTGTTAGTTTGTATGCGAAGATTGGCTGTAAACAACTGGAATTAGCTTGGGAATCGAAGGCCAACTAGGATAAAAAAGGCCGGGTTACCTGCCAACACGAAAGAGCTCACAGTAGATATGAAGCCAGCGAGGAAAGCATTATATGGGTAGGTGCCAACAATTACACAGTAAACGAACTGGAAGATGCCGGTAAACAAAATGTAAACTAGGTACGCATCTATGAGCTTCAGACTCTGCGGGGTGTCCGAATGATACTTCGAAACGAGCTTCTTCACTGCCGGGACAACACTCATTCTACTAAAAACTTCCCAGAAAGAAAAACAACAGCTTAAAAAGCATCCACTGGTTCCTTGGGCATATTTCACCAACATTCCAGCATGGACGTAACATCATTTTAGTGGCTGGAATTTCCATCATGGAGTGACAACAATTGGCGCATTCCGGGAAAATCCCTATCAGCATGATAGACAAGGAGATGGTTGAATTAATGGTTTATATTGCTGTTGGTTCAGACTAAATTTCGTAAAATAATAAGCAAATTGGCGATGAAAGAGAATTTACAAAAGGAGGAAAATGGTATAGTACATATGTACGACATTTTTCAACGATAAAGGGTAGGAGATTAAGAACATTAATCATTTAAGGTATAGTGCCACTGCCACAGTACTCCACTACTTTTTACTCCCCTATCTCAACACCAACTGTTTTATACTGAAAATATCTCGAGTCCATCTAAGCCTGAGCTCTGTCGGGGCAATCACGGCTGATGTGTCCTTGACCACCGCAGGCATAGCATGATTGGTTAGACTTCTCGGTACAGTCGCGAGAAATATGGCCAGTGTTGCCGCAGTTATAGCACTTGCTACCCTTGGAGCAATCGCGGGACATATGGCCGTAACCACCGCAGGAGTAGCAGCTCTTGCCAGCGTTGCGTCCGCTGTTGGCGTTTTCAGGGCAGGCTCTAGACATATGTCCAGATTGACCGCACTTGTAGCATTCGGGTCCTTCGGCGAGGGTCTTGGGGCAATCACGAGACTGTACAAAGAACGATTAGTGTCTGAGAAGTCATAAACCACACAGTGACGATACTTACAAGGTGATCGCTCTCTCCGCATCTGTAACAAGTCTTGGCAGCAGCAGGCTCCTTGCACTCACGGCTGATGTGGCCAGTTTGGTTGCAGTTGTAGCTATAGAATGGTGTTAAAGAGTGGGCTGGTGAAAAGGAAGGGTGGAGACTATTTTACCAGACGGGTTCGGTCTTGGTGCAATCCTTGGCTTGATGGCCGGAACCACCGCAGTTATAGCAAATGTTGTGACCTGGACGACGGAAAGCCATGATAAAGAATAACTCTACTTCGAAATGTCTGAGAAGAAAGCAAGAGGTGAGTTGTTAGGCGGCTTTTACTTTATAGGACATTTTCCCAATGATCTGATTGGATTATATCGATTTAGAATAGAGGAGACAAAAAAATTTCTTTTTTTTTCACTGTGGATGCTGTGTAAGTCTCAAGATAAAGCAGTAATATGTTTGGATGTGACGCAATACTCTCTGTTGCCGCATTCACGGGGTTATTTTTGATAGCTATTTAAGGCGAGTAAATCAACCCCGGTCAACTGCTTATTCAACTTTCCTAACTTATGCACATTATGCTGAATGCGTAATTATCGTGAGTGGTGATGGTTGTGACTTATCTTTTCGATATTTAATCATCCCAGAGGAATGTGAATTTTTTGTAAAAAAACCTGCAGTTGTCACGTCAAAAAGGTGGTCTTCGAAAGTCCGAAGGTGAATTGTTAACGAGACCTAATGTTGAGATATAGCACCAGAAGCCCGCTCCTTCGAGCCTTCAAATCCCACTCTGTGCTGACACCTAGTCGCAAATTCCACTACACTGCCTCAAGATATGGCGCTAGTCAGAATTTCGGTATAATTATTTCAAATTGGTGCTATGCATGTTTTGGGGCTTCCACTAAACCGCTTGTTACTTGTTTAGCAACTTTAAGAAAAAAGATTAAAGACACGCCAATTGAGTGGGCACCAATTCCAGTCGGCCTAGGTCTAGCGTATATTGGTTTCCAACACTATACCCATGTCCGTGAAAGAGAGGCCCAAAAGCAAGCCGAAATTGGCGAGCACAGAGCACCCGTAGTGGTCGGCCCCTGGCAGGTATTTCGATAAAGCTCCTTCTGCTACTCCCAGTTATTTTGCCTAACAGAAAGGATACTACGAAAGGTACATGTCTTTGGCGCTCTTCCATTGAAAGCACTCTCTCGTCTCTTTGGGTCATTCAACGGGGTGACCTTGCCCGTATGGCTCCGCGAACCTGGATACAAGTTCTACAGTTGGGTTTTTGGCTGCAATTTGGATGAGATGGAAAATCCCGACTTGAAATCCTACCCGAACTTGGGTGATTTCTTCTACAGAACATTGAAACCGGGAGCCAGACCAATCGAGGAAGGAATCATGGTAGGTAGACATACATTTGCATCGCTTTCTGGTGCTCACATTCTTGACAACCAACCAGGTAAGCCCCTCAGATGGAAAGGTCCTTCATTTTGGTGTTGTTGAGGGTCGAGTAGTAGAGCAGATCAAGGGATTCACATACAACTTGGATGCGTTTATCGGGAATGGTAATGGTCAAAGTAACGAGTGGATCAACAACGCTCACGTTAGCAATATCGCCGATGAAGAAGAATTTGCGAATGTGAACGGTATCTCGTATTCCCTTGACAAGCTTTTGGGTGAAAATGGGGAGGTTGCCCTACAGTCGGATAAATCCGAGCAGTACCATATTCCACCGTTGAAAGAGGGGAATGAGCTTTTCTTCTGTGTTATCTATCTTGCCCCCGGGGACTATCATCGCTTCCATTCGCCCACAAACTGGGTTGTGAAGAACAGACGTCACTTCGCTGGTGAGCGGTAGTAGTGTGTGAATCAACACGAACATTTAACTGATTTGTTTCGGGTTTCAGGCGAGCTCTTCTCCGTTTCCCCGTACATGGTTAAGCTCCTCTCCAACCTCTTCGTTCTCAACGAGCGTGTAGTGCTGATGGGCCAGTGGCGTCATGGTTTCTTCGCCATGGCCCCCGTTGGAGCCACCAATGTTGGCTCTATCAAGATCAACTTCGACAAAGTAACTTGATGGTGTTGTGTGGATCCGTTGCATCAGGTACTAACCATTGGCCATTAGGAACTTCGCACCAACCAGAAGGAGGTCATCCCACAAGGGACTTACACTCAAGTTTCGTACGAGAGCTACAGCAACCGTTTGGGTGGATATCCACTCCGTGCTGGTGACGAGGTTGGCGGATTCCGTCTCGGTTCCACCATTGTGCTGGTGTTCGAAGCGCCCAAGAACTTCAAGTTCAACCTTAAGCCCGACCAAGTGGTCCGTGTCGGCCAAAAGATTGGTGAAATCGTAGAAAACTAGGATCAATTGGTCTTCCTATTCCACCCAATATTCCCATATCATCATATACAGCATACTCATCAATAAACCTTTCTTGCCAAAGAGTCGGTGTGTCATCGGGGTGGGGTTCTCTTTATTGTGTTCGAATAATGTACATAGCCCATCCAACGCAAAGAATTATGGGGGAAGGGGGGTTCATTTCTTGGGTGGTTGATATGCGAGTAAGAGATCAAGACTTAGATCAGATCGGTGACGTTCATTGGCATCTCATCAATCTGTGTACTGTAGTATTGTTCTATATCGCGTAGGATTTTGACATCGTCGTTCTTGACGAAGTTGATGGCCACACCCTTACGACCGAATCTTCCGGAACGACCAATACTATATTAACGATGCTCATTAGTATCCGCCTCTGATATGTCTGATGGGATGAAACCTTACCGATGAATGTAGTTTTCACGATTGGACGGAAGGTCATAGTTGATGACCAGGGAGACTTGCTGGACGTCAATACCACGGGCCCAGACGTCGGTGGTAATCAGCACACGACTAGCGCCCTGTCGGAACTCCTGCATAATGGAGTCTCTCTCTTTCTGGGGCATTTCTCCGTGCATGGAGGACACCGTGAAGTTGGCTTCTCTCATTTTCTCGGTCAACCAATCGACCTTTCTTCTGGTGTTGCAAAAGATTACGGCTTGCGTAATGGTCAAGGTATCGTACAGATCGCAGAGGGTATCAAACTTCCACTCCTCCTTCTCCACGGCTACGAAAAATTGTTTGATCCCTTCCAAGGTAAGCTCATCACGTTTGACCAAAATGCGGATTGGGTCGGTCATGAACTTGGTGGTAAGCTCAAGCACGTCATGTGGGAGTGTGGCGCTGAGCAATACCACTTGGGTGGATGGTGGCAAGTAGCGGTAAACGTCATAGATCTGGTCTTTGAACCCACGATTGAGTAGCTCATCAGCCTCATCGAGGATAAGCATTTTAATGTTACGTGTGCGCAAGTTACGTCTACGAATCATGTCGTATACTCTTCCGGGAGTACCGGTAACTACGTGCTGTCCATAATCGAGCTTACGAATGTCTTCACCCACGCTTGTGCCACCGATGCAGGCGTGGCACTGCACGTTCATGTAATCTCCTAAAGCCAAGACTACGTTTTGAATCTGGGTGGCAAGCTCACGGGTAGGAGCAAGGACCAAAGCTTGTGTCTCACGGATCGAGGTGTCGACAGTTTGGAGGATGGAGATGGAGAAGGTGGCAGTTTTACCGGTACCAGATTGAGCCTGAGCAATCACGTCGCGTCCTTTCATGATAGGAGCAATGGCACGTTGCTGGATGGCGGAGGGCTTTTCGAAATCTACGGAGTTAAGCTGGTTAGCCACGAGAAAAGTCAATACGGCCAACCGCATGGGTGCGAGGTGATGACTTACTGTAGGCATAGATGCCACGTAGAAGATCTTCCTTCAAACCGAGCTGATCAAAGGTGGAAACCACCTTGACGCTTTCACTGGTCTCGAAGGTGAGTTTTTCGTCTGTCTTACGGTCAATAGCCATATTGTTCACTCTATCACGTTCTGCGAAGGAGGTAATAAAGGAGTTCTAAATTTCGCAGTATTCTTGGTACTTGAGCCTGTCACGAAAAAAAAAAGGAACAAAAATATGCGATTAATCTGGATTCTAGTTAACTTTAAGATCACATCCACATACCATGGCTCAACATTCTGGTTATCTTGATCGAGATAGCGTGATCTTAAACTAAAAGCCCTTGAAGCGCTGCACTGACTGGCTCGGGATCCGTGATTTGGGGTGCTTGATTTGCAGAACGAGGGATAGGAGGCGATCCACTGGATCCGGGGAATCAGTTAAAGGTAACGATGGTGTGTATGGAAAAAACCCTCTATCTCTTGGCAGATACCTCGCACGAAAATGGTCAAATTCATTAAACCCGGCAAGGTAATATCATTCTTCCAAGTGGCATCCATCCATTCAGAAGCAGACGAGATGGCGCTAACCGCGAGAATACACTAGGTTGCTATCGTTCTCCAAGGCCGCTACGCTGGCAAGAAAGTCGTAGTTGTAAAAAATACCAATCATTTCTGACTGATTCATATTGCACTTGTCATGTTCTTGCACCACTACCAACTGAACCACACATAGATTTGAATGACCTTGATTTTTGTTTTTGTTTGTACATTTTGATGAAGGTACCAAAGAACGTGCTTACGGTCATGCCATCGTCGCTGGTGTCGAAAGATATCCTCTTAAGGTGAACAAGTCCATGGGCAAGAAGCGCATCTCCAAGCGCTCCAAGGTCAAGCCTTTCATCAAGGTTGTCAACTACAACCACATCATGCCCACCAGGTAAGCCGACAATCGACGAATCACCCAAATGGCCAATACTAAACCGCCTGGTCGTAGATATGGTTTGGAGTTGGAAGAAATCAAGAAGGCTGTTTCCCCCGAATCTTTCAAGGAGCCTACCCAAAGAAACGCTTCCAAGAAGGCCATCAAGAAGCTTTTCGAGGAGCGGTAAGCCTATGTTTCTACGACCCGCCCTAAGCCCAAGCTAACAATCGATTCCTCCAGTTATACCACCGGAAAGAACAAGTGGTTCTTCACTAAGCTCAGATTCTAAGCACCCTCTTCACTAGAATTATACAGTTGAATAAAGCTTACAAAGTGAACTTGTTGAGAACCATTTTATTCATGTATGTTTGGCAATAAACCGCTCATAAACCTCTACCATACGGCAGCTAAAACACCGAAACACCCTTCCTCTAGCGCTTGTGCTGGATATCCCGGACAAGCATGAAACGATCAACTCATGGACCCGGATATCGCGCGCGTTCCAAAACATTGGTGACTACCGCATAAATGTATTAAAATGGAAAGTTTATTGTCAAGAGTGCCCTCATAAAAACCAAGGATTATTTAGTTTTCCTATAGAACGTTAGGTTAGTGCGATGCAGGGTGAGGTAGTTCAGCAGCCATGGTCAACTTACGGGAATCTCGACTTCACCAGCATCGATGGCATCGGTGAGATCCTTGGGGTTTTGACCGTCGACGGTGCAGCCAACGGAGAAGCAGGTACCAAGGATTTCCTTGACGGTACCGCTCAACTCACGAGCCAAAGACTTGTAGCGCATGGTTCTGGCGATCTCGATAACATCGTCCAAGGTGATGTTTCCGGAGTGCTTGATGTTCTTCTCCTTCTTGCGGTCACGGATAGGCTCCTTGAGAGCTCTGATGACCAAGGAAGAGGCAGATGGAACAACAGAAACAGCGGCTTGACGGTTTTGGATGGTCAATTGAACGGTGATACGAAGACCCTTCCATTCTTGAGTAGCCTTGGCAATATCTTCACCAACCTTCTTGGGGGAAAGACCAAGAGGACCAATCTTGGGAGCAAGAGCAGAAGAGGCACCAACCTCACCACCAGTAGCTCTGAGGTAGACTACAAACGCCAGTTAACAACAACATCCGAATAACCAGGAGTACAGGCTCACTTACTAATCTTGACTTCGTTGGGATCGGCCTTTGGGGGCATGTTTAGATAGCTTTAATTAGATGGATGACCGAGTAAAAACGTTACGATATCCAACACCAAAGGATGGCTGAAAAGGAAGAACTCCGAAAAGAATTCGATGGCAACTTAAAAACCGCGAGGGTGAGAATCATGCACGATCATTCGCTACTCGGGAATCACGATTGACATATCCAAGTAGCCCAGATAAATCAACTCGAAAACTTTTCGAGTTAAGATCATGGTTGTTTATCGTTGATGTGACTTCTTTTGGTCACTTAAGTTGACTAGTGGTAGTACCAAAGTTTTTCAAAGAGTTGCTACTGTCCACTAACGCTCCAGAAGATGGATTTCGCCAGCTTAGTCAAGGAGCTCGTTAATCATATAGAATGCTTGCATCCATACTCCAAAAAGTTCGCCGATCTTCATCTACGCGGTTGGGCTCCGCTGATCCCATCTTTAAAGCCCAGCTGGGACAGGTGAACAATGGTTTATTTATGCGCAGCGAATTGTTCCGCGAAGCTAACATTCTCGTGTTATGTCAAGCTCGAGTTTCTCCACCTATTCTGATGTGCTATTTGGACTTATATGCTCTACCGCTCAACATGGGCTCACAGAAATGGAGAGCATCCAGGTAGCCACTCGGACCCACCGCGCTTGGCCAGCCCTTTTCTGAACTGCTTCTTTGATATTGTAGTTCAACTGCCGCTTCACTTTGGAGGCTCTGGGCTCAAATTTGGGAAAGTGCTTACAGCCCGATTTATTTACCGCGCTGCTTCGTATGATCAACCAGATTGAAACCGAGGAAGAGCAATGTACTTACCGGTTTGCTTAGAAACTATATTGACACGAACAGAGAACTAACATTCTCGCGTTGGCTGCTGGTAGTTGTGTGTCGACCACTTCTCTTCGACTTTTTCTTGGGGCATCTTAAGTCAGGCGGGATACAGAGCCCGGTCTTGAACTGGATTATGAATTTCATTATAGTCAACTGTGCATCATTCTTTGCTGAGTTCCCTGGCACGGACGAGGATCGTGAGGAATTCCTGATCAGCTTGAAACGGGTAGAGTTCGCCAAGTGGTTTGTGCTCAGTCATCAAGGCTCACATTCCTTCTAGATTAGCTTTATCAGTGGATACGACAATATTGAGCTCAAGGGCCTGGTAGACCAATGTATAGCTCTTGTAGATGAAGGCAAACCTTTAGATTGCGCGCAGAAAACCATTCAAAAAAGTCTAAGCATCAGGTGGGTATCACCATGAAAGGGAGCAATCCATTGGTACTCAATACTGACCAACTTTTCATCATAGACTTCATGATTGTATCAGCGAGCTCGAGCAGTTGGTGAACGCTCCCACCAGAGTACAGCAAACCGCGTGGCATCTATCAAGGGTTTGGCTCAGCCAAAAACAATCGTCACTGTGACCCCTGCTGATGTTCTTTGTCTAGATATTGACCTCGAAAGATATCCACGATTGTGCTCCATTGAGGTTCCTGTAAGCATCTTTGCATATATCTACTCGCGAGCCCAACCATAACAACGGCTCATTAGGATCCGATACTATGCTGGCGAGTTTCCAGATCAATTACAGCCCACGTTGAATTATCTGAAGGCCCTGGGAATATTTAGCACCAGGGATGTTCAGAAGGTACTTTTTTCAAAGAACCCCTTCGAAGGCTTTTGTTAACGCGCTTTCCCACCAGTTACAACCACCGCACTGGCTGACTGAGTTTTGTGCAAGCTCGTTCGATCTCAACAAGTTCGAAGTCGATTTGGATACAGGCATGCGACCAATGGAAGAAGAGGGCTTCGACAACGTAAGAACATCTGCTTGAAGTTCGCCGTATGTCAAAGATAGTAACCCCATTCCTAGTGGATAGACTTCAAGGATCTACAGAACATTTGGTCGTTGGAGGGTTCCAATCCAGCCATTCTCAAGAACAATGACGAATCCAACCTTCGACTGGGCGTGTTGGAGATTGGGGAAATGCTCTGCAACACTTTAAGCCCTAGGTTGGTGCATGCTATCCATCTGATGTATCTGAAATGCCACTAACAACACGATGCGCTTCACCTAGGATGTATACGAGATTGCTAAGCGCTTTGGGATTGATCAGTGTCCACCTGCTTAAATGGACGCACAACACCAACACCATGGCGAAGGTAACTTGCAGTCACTTCGAGTCATCCATGCTTCTGTCCAAACTAAGGCTTCATTGCAGGCCCAAGAATTGTCCAGGCTTCTACTAGATGTTTGGATCCACTCCATCCAGTACTCGAACTCCATATTCCACAAGCTGGGCGAGTACTTTGAATTCGAGAGGTACTTCAAGATGGCATGCGGGACATTTATATGGGCCTGGGATTTCAACCTCTCAGTGAGCATCAATACTGATGAGCATTTTGTACTCCTTTTGAATCGCCTAATCCAAGCTGTACGAGTATTATGAAAAGCATATGATGTCATCTCACTCCTCTCTTCTAGCCTCCCTAATCAACAAATTGGCAGTCGAATGCCCACTGGCAGTTCTCCAGAGAGAAGCCACCATCTCTAGACTAATAGAATTATACCCGAATCTACTATGGTTGATCCACAAACGCCTAGAAAATTTGTAATACATAGCATACAAATAAACCCTGCCCAACCCTAACCCTAGCCCTAGCCTCAATCCAAATTCATCGTCATCACCGAATTCGCCCAGATCCATTGAGCTAAACAGCCATCCAGCATGTGTTGAAGGATTTTTATTTTCGAGAATCTCGGGGGATGCAGTCAGGCTAAAATTTTATTAGTAGTCATAAAGATAGAGACTCCCTTCAACTCAACATTGATAGCATAAGGATAGAGATTCCTTTCAACACAACATAGACAGAACCAAGTCAAGTCAACCGAACATTATGAGCGACAAGAGCGAACAGCCAACCACCACCGAGAAGATAGTGGATTTCCAGCAGAATGCCGAGCACGTCGCTGAGCAACCGGTGGCCAGCGTGTCGGACGTCATGAAGGTATAGTTTGGAACAGAGTAGGGTGACGGGCGAGCCAACTGGTTTCTCTAACCGTAAGACTTGGTGTTCGTATGTGTGCTAGACATTGTCCATGAAGGACTTCTCTCATGCTCCGAAGATGCCTTGTTTTCGGGACAGCGTGCTGTACGGAATAGGCAGCGGCACCGGAATCGGTGTTGGCCATTTCCTCCTCAAAAGTAGAGTACACCCCTTCTCTTCGCCCCTACAGTGCGCTTATTTACCCTGAACTTGCTTTGGACAGAGAATATCAAGTCGGCCTGTAACTGGGCAGTTGGTGGCTTCGCCTTGGTGTCGATCATATCCTGGTAAGAAACCGTTCAGCGTTCAAGAAGCGATCCATCACCACGCATTTATTGACCGAAACCATTCCCAAGGGAGGTCTGCCAATACCAACGACGTGTGAAGCTCCACCAGATCGAGACGATTGTAAATACCCTCAAGGAGCATCAGATCCGCAAGAAGCTGGAGTTGGAAAAACCTAGACCAGAAGCCACCTCCTCACAGCAATGAACATCATACCCAGACCAGGCATGGTTGAATTCATCGGTTTCTTATAAAAAGTATGGAATGCTTTGGCTTTGACCATGGCGAGGTGTTTGTTGGTCTAGTTATGATTTATTTTCCACCTTTCGTGTGTTGAGGGATGAAAAGAAATGGTGAAGCCACGAGAGGGAGAGAAAGATAAAGAGAAGGGGAGAGCAAAAGGAGGAGAGTAGTGAAATAAAATGTGAGGGGTCTTTCGCTCTAACAAGCAGGTGTTCGACTCAGAATTTAGTAATACAAGAATGAACAAGGGACTCGGGGTTCCTGATGACTTTAACGAGTTTGAACAATATCATCAATCTTAAGGATCATCTTGACGGTTTCGGCAGCGAGCTCAATGGCACTGGTGGATACGAGAAGGGGCTGGATAACGTTCTCCTCAAGGATGTTTGTAATGGTTCCCTTGCGCACGTTGATCCCCGCAGTCTTCTCGCCTTGAGCGTGCTTGTTGCGGAGCTCGGTGACGATGCCAATGGGGTTCAATCCAGCGTTCTCGGCCAAAGTGGTAGGGATGACCTCCAAGGCTTCGGCGAATGCTTGGAAGCAGTGAGCCTCCATGCCCTTGAGGGTCTTGGCATACTCCATAAGGCTCTGGGAGACTTCAATCTCGGGAGCACCACCACCAGCAACAAGTGCCTTCTTCTTGACCAAGCATCTGATGACGCAGAGGGCATCGTGCAAAGATCTGTGGGCTTCCTCAAGAACCAAGCCGTTGGCGCCGCGGCAAAGAACCGAAACGGTGCGGCCGGCGTTCTTGACACCAGTGACCTTGACAACGCGGGTGCCGTCATTGTTGACCTCTTCCAAGAGGTCGGCATAGCCCAACTTGTCTTCGGTGAAGGAGTCCACATCGGCAATAGGCTTGCATCCGGTGCTCTTGCAGATGAACTCGACCTCATCTCTTTCGATATCCTTGATGACCAAAATCTTGAGCTTGGCCAAGAAATGGAGAGAAAGATCGTTCACGGCATCTCTGAGGATGGACTTTTGGATAAGAACGACGTTACATCCAGCCTTCTTGATCTTCTTGCACATGTTCAAAAGGTATTGTCTTTCTTCCTTCAAGATCTTGTCCATTTGACGGTAGTCGTTAACGATGATCTGGTTCTCCATGTCGGGCTTGGGAGGGGAGAGCTGGAATTGGATCAATCCGATCTTGGCCTTCTCAACACGGGTAGGGCCACCGGCGGATTTGATGACGTTCTGGGTCAACACCAAGCCGTCAATGAGCTCGGTATCGTCGATGGTACCGCCAACCTTCTTGACGATACGGATGTCCTTCAAATCAACGTTGGTAGCGGTGGATGGCTCGATGACCTTCATAACGGCGTCGACGGCAATAGGGGACAACAAGTTGGAGTATTGGGAGACAATCTAGAGGAGGATCGGGTCAGGGGGAGTTGCCAGGATGGCTTCGCAAAACCTGAGCTTACCTTGGAGTTCAAGGAGGTGCTGGCACTCTTGAGAAGAGAGTCTCTATCAGACAAATCAATCTTTGTGGCCATTTCGCTCAAAATCTCGGTGGTCTTAGCGGCAGCACGTTGGAAGGACTCGGCGATGGTGGTAGGGTGGATGCCTAACGTTACAGGTTAGCTCAGCTTCCAGCAAAAGGGTTAGAGTGATGATTACCTTTGGAGAGAAGCTTCTCAGCGGCAGTCAACAGGCTACCAGCAAGAACCACAACAGAGGTGGTGCCGTCACCAGCTTCGACGTCTTGGGCAGCTGACAGATCAACCAACTATTGTTAAAGTTAGATCACGGTTTTGGAAGATTGGTGGCATATACTAAAGACTCGTACCATCTTGGCGGCAGGATGCAAGACAGCCATGTGCTTAAGAATGGTGGCACCATCGTTGGTGATAACAACCTCGCCGGAGCTGGTTTGGATCTGAGAAGAGTGGATCAGTACACACGTATGACAGGCAGCTGGTCGGATCAAACTTACCATCTTGTCCATACCCTTGGGACCGAGGGAAGTTCTGACGGCATCAGCAACAGCTGCATAGTAACATTAGAATCGGGCGCACTGGGAGCACTGGATTGCGCAAGGGAAGAAAAAGTACCTTTAGCAGCAGTGATGTTGCTGAGTCTAACCTCGATAGGCTTGGATTTATCTTTGAAAGAGGAGTTGGAACCAGAACTGGTGTTGGGGGCGGGGGCTTTAGCAACTTCGGTCATAACGTATTACCAAACAAAAACTACAAAGCTAGACAACAAAAGAGAGAAGCCTGTGGAGCACACTGTTTTGACAACTCGCAGGGTAACTTTTTTGGTTTACCAAAGTTTACCTGGGCTAGCTAGGGCAGATCAGCAAGATCCGAATTTGGTGCGAACATTCTAGATATATTTCTGGCCACCCGACCCATTCACTGCGTCCGATCCACCCAACCATCGCAAAATCTCGCTGGGTGAAAAAAAAATCTCCGCTGAAAAAAAACGCCCTCCTCGTCGCCATGACCGATCTTTTCCTCGACACATACATTTCGCTTGGGTGTTTATTGGTGGCAGAACCAACTTAACCAACGTGCATAAAACATTCATTCGAGCATTAATTTAGTTGTGGCGCACGGCTCACCACGGTTTCATTAATATGCAATATACAGAGAAGTAATTGGTGGAAGAGCAGGGTAGCATCGAGAAATCTATTTACATGCCAATACGAACGATGTCTCTTCTTTGGTTACGGTACTGCAATACGTCGCGGGAGGTCAGGTTGGTCAGCGCTTTCATGAACGCGATGTACGATATGCCCTGCTTCAAGAAGTCGTCGCGCAGGGTTTGGAATCGGGTTTGGTTACCGATGGGTATGCGGCGGCGGATGTCCTTCTCGACCGCCTTCACTTCGTTCATCAATTCTACTCGGGTGAACCCTTCAAGATTGCCAGCTTGAACCGCGTTCATCGTGGAGAATTTGAACAGACGAATCGCCTCCTCTACATGTTGCTCGGTGGCCACCGGGGAGAGGGTCATCTTGGCCAGGGATTCGGAAATACGCACAATGGCTTCCAGCTGTCTCACCGTGATTGGGATGGATGAGCGGCTGTTGTTTTGACGCTCCATCTCATGCACGTCCTTGCGTAGGGTCACGAAGTAGCTGCTCAAGCGTTCCGCGGCCTCCGGCGACAGGCGGGGGGCACATTTCCTGTGAATGCTTGGTTAGCGCCGGCTTGGCGACTGGCAATCGTTGGTGTACTTACGTTTTGCAGTAGCTGATGTAGCCTCGCATCTTGTCGATGGTGATCTCACCCACGGCGGTCTCCTCGTCGGCCTTGTTCATGTGGATGTGCATGACATGTCTGGCGATGGTTTTGTCTCGCTGCTCGTTGTGCTCGTCGCGAACGATGAAGATCATGTCGAATCTGGAGAGGATGGTGGTTTGGAAGTCGATGTTCTCCTTGGGGGTCTTGAGGTCGTTGTACCGTCCGAAGATGGGGTTGGCGGCTGCCAAGACGGAGGTTCGGGAGTTGAGGATGGTGGTGATTCCGGCTTTGGCAATGGAGATGGTTTGCTGTTCCATGGCTTCGTGGATCGCCACCCTGTCTTCCTCTCTCATTTTATCGAATTCATCGATACACACAACTCCACCGTCGGCCAACACCATGGCTCCTCCTTCGAGGTAGAACTCGCTGGATCCCGAGTCACGAATGACGGACGCGGTCAAACCAGCTGCACTACTTCCCTTGCCTGAGGTGTACACTGAGATGGGGGCGACCTTCTCGGTAAACTTGAGCAGCTGGGACTTGGCGGTGGAGGGGTCACCCAGCAACAGGACGTTGATATCTCCTCTGAGTTTCATGCCGTCTGGCAAGATCTTCTTCGAGCCGCTGAACAACAGGCAAGCAATAGCCTTCTTGATATCTACACAAATGCGTTAGCCGTGGATGAGGTTGCTATTCTCTTTCCGTAGACCCGGTTACCTTGGTTGCCATAAATGGCCGGGGCAATGCTTGTTGAAAACATCTCGTACAGGTTCGGGTTGCGGGACATCTTGATGAACTCCTCCTCTTCTCTCTCGGTGAAGCTGACGTTGCCGCGGTGCTGGCCATCCACCTCGGGCTGGATGCCAACCACACGGATGTACGGTGTGCGGATGGCCACGGCGCCGGCGTTCTTGGCATTCTTGCTCTGGAAGATGGAGAAGATGCCAATGATGTTCACTCGGGTACCAGGGACGACCTTGTTGGTCAGGTACCTGTCCGCGCTCAAGAGGGTATGTCTGGGTAGCTCACCCACGCGAACGAGATCGGGAAGCTCCTGGAGCTTCAGTGTCTGTTGGTCCACGAATTTGGACTTGTCGTGGATGATGACGTAGGGGTCAAGTGGGCATTCCTTTTTCTCGTTCTCGGGCGGTTGGTTGTCGCATGTACGGGGCAAGGTCACGCCAGAGAAGCCACCGCTGACCGGGAGCATCTTGACCTGGCGACACCCTTTACACATGATCTGGATGTGGGTGGCCTTGGATGTCAGTGTCGAGGCGCCAATGACGATCCCCGCCACTCTCACCAACTTGGAGATGGTCGTCGAGTTCAGGTCACGAAGATGGACGATGTTTGCGTTCGAGGTCAGGGTCACTTGGCACTCGGGTGCTTGTTGCTCGGTGTCGTTTCCGGGATAGAGGATTTTGGTGGCGGCAGTGCGGACGGCCGACTCGAACATGGGCAAATGCTCGGTGGGGGCGTCCTGAAGGCTCTGGGCCAGGGTCTCGTTGAAGCTTATCAGGTGGCCTAGGTCGATTTCAAGGAAGTACTCCTTGACCATGAGGTTTTGGCGTAGCTGATCTCTGTAAGGGAAAGCACAACTGGTTAGGTCGCTTGCGAGTACACTCAGTAATGGAAAGAAGCGTCGCTTGCCTATAAATGTATTCATTGTCTAGGCGAAAGTTTTGAATGAAATCGTTGTATTGTCCCTCAAGGATGCTGCGGGTTTCGTCAGGTTGCTCTGCAGGCAAAACCGAGGTGGAGTAAATCTGTCCTTTGTCCCATCCGAGGGAAGCCATGTTGTGGGAAGAAAACGGGTGGGTGGTCTAAAGAAAAGAGAGTAAAGGGAATGGGGAATCCTGAGCAGTCATCCACCCTACATACTGTTATATCAATGCATTGTTTGGATATTTCGGACCCGGATTTGTCGAGGAAAATATAAACAAACAACAATGTTGTCTCTCGATGGCCCACCCAATGCCAGCTAGTGATTTCCGCCGATCCGTCCATTGCTCACAGCCGATCCAATGTTTTGATCACCAGTAACCAATCTCATTGGTTGTGATCTCGACAACATCAATTCATCCCACTGCTGGTTCTCAGCCCTACAAATAAGATATTTATTGCGTTTAGTGATGGTTTTAAATTAGCATAGGGCCAGTGAGGATTACGAAGGGAAAGAGGATGCGCCGGTGGATTTGTTCCTTGTCGAGATGGGAATCATGACTGGGAAGATGATGGGATTTCATGAAGTTTACAAAATATGTGATATAGCAAAATTCGTTAGTGGGCAGGTTTAAAGTCATTTCGGAATATCAGGTTTACATTTAGGAAACTTTACAATTCTCTCCCTTTCTATCGTACTTTTTCCTGGAGCCTTGTAATGAATTGACCGGGCTGGAGTATCTGCGATAGTCCTTTTCGGGGGCCGGCGGTGGTCTGGGGCCTCTGACCGTCCATTTCTCTACAGGCTGACTCTTGTCCAACTGGGCATGGAGCAATCGTCTTTCCAAGTCAGTCGCCCGGAACGTTCGCTGCTCCAACTCTTTTTGCGTTTGTACAAGTTTTCTACGCACATACGCGTTCTCCTCTACCAACTGACTCATTTTTCGCTCCAAGTCAACTTTGCTGCCTTCTAATACGGATTCCGTAATTTTGAGCTTTAAAACCTCCTCCTTTGCAAATTTATGCTGGTCAAACGTTTGCTCAATGGAGAGCTTATCCTTTTTCAACTTCAAAAGTTGCTGTCGGAGCTCGTTTAACTCTCGCCTGGAGGATTCCTTCTCTGCCGAGTGGCGGTCAAGTTGCTTATTCAGCTCTTGGTTGTTCTTCATAAGAGCCTTGATGGTGCCTTCAAGGGATTTTTGTTCGATTTCTGCATCTTCTTTTGCAGTGAAGCTGACTCCTCGCTCCCTTTTGTTGCGTTTCTGTACAGCCACAATCTTCTCTTCCAATTTCCTGTTTCTCTCTTGGGCTTGAGTTAGGGCATGGTTTGCTTGGATCAGATGTTTGTGGATCTCAATCTTCTCAGACATCAGCTGCTCGAACTTGATGTTGAGATCGGATTTAAACTGGATCGAATTGTACCGAGGGTCCTTATATTTTCGCAGGTTGTTCTCCAGCATCTGGTTCTTTAGTTCTAGTTGCGATACCTTGTGTTTCTCAGCTGCCAGTACTAGCTTCAGATCCTCTTCTTCCAAGATTGTCTTACGAATTCCGTCCAAATCCTTTTGAAGTATCGCTTTCTCTTCTGTTATTTTGGCTACTTGTGTTTCCAAGTTTTTCTTAAACGACAGAAAATGTTCTTTCTCATGCTGCAACTCTTCAACCTGACAACTTGCTTGTTCGAAAGAAGACCTTAAAAGTACTATCTCATTCTTCAAATGTTCATGCTCAAACATTGGGGACGTAGGAATGGCTGGCTTGATTTCCAAGACATTCAGGTTGTTTTTGGCTCTATCTTCGAGTTCACGTTTCTTGCTTTCCAGCTCGCACTTAAGCTTGGCATTCTCTTCTTGGAGCTTACTGTAGGAAGCTTTACCATTCTCAATTATTTGCTTGAGCTCAAGGTTTTCTTCATAGAGGGGGCCTCCTTCAACAGCACTGTTGTTGATCTTTCCTAACGAAGGCGAAGGAGGGCCTGATGTATCCAGTCGTTGCATCACCTCCTCGTGAAAAGTAAACCCTATGAATGGGAAATGATTTCCTAAGGTTCCTTTGTTGGCGTTACCGGCAGCAACAGGTTTAGGCGTGTCTTCCATAGGTAGAAAATTGGCTGTATCATGGGCGGACTCTAAAGCAGGTATAAATGGCGGTGTTTCTGTGGAGAAAACATCAATAAAGATGTGAGCTGGCAATCCTAAACTTAAGACTACCCACTCATTCTAATCTTGTTCCATTCAAACCCTTTGAAGAAGGGGTGATTCTTAATTTCCTCCACTCCGTTTTTCCCTAGGCGAGTATCCTTTCCGCACAAAAGACTTTATAGATACGCTTAGCCCAAGCAACGGTTAAGTAGCATGGTTGGGTATTCTTGTCCTTACCTTCGGATCAAATGTTGCGCCTCTGCCGAAATCGGGATTTCTTCCAAAAATTGCAACTCCTCCTGTTTGGCGGCAGTTTAGCGTTCAAACATATTAGGAACGATTTTGAGATGTCCCTTACTTGATGTCTCATAATCTTGGAGTACGTTTCAGGCACACTTTCACTGTAGAATGGTGGATCCCCTTGAAGTATCTCGTATAGGACGATGCCAATCGACCACCAGTCACATTCCTTTCCATAGCCACCTTGGTTGCCTTCTTGCGCTTGAAGAACCTCAGGGGATATATAATCACAGGTGCCGACTGAGATCGAGGAGGTGATCTAGCATCATAGCTCATGAGTGACGGCTGTGTAAAAAGTGGCGTTTGCTCACAATATTACCTTATTTAGCGGACCCAATTTGATGCATGATCCAAAGTCAGCTAGTTTAATGTGACCCGCACGATCTATCAAGATGTTATTTGGCTTGATATCCCTGTGGTCGGAAACATTGTTGATTAATCCAAGACTACATTGGCTCATGGAATATATCCTACATACCTGTGAACATATCCCATCTGATGTAAATCAGCGACAGCAAGGATAATTTCCGCGATGTAAAATCTAGCCGCCTCTTCGTCTAGAATGGGTTCCTCCCGCTTGGCCAACAGACTGAACAGATCTCCACCAGGCGCATACTCCATCACCAAGTAAAGGTTGTCCTGATCCTGAAAGGCGGTGTGGAGCTTGGGGATCCAGATGGATGATTTTCCAAGGGCCAGAATATCTCTCTCCTCCATGTAGAATGCTTGCTTTAAGAAAAGTGGTCATTAGTAACCCGAAGTCTAGCCACCTCTTTGCAGATTTGATAGATACCTCTTTTCGTTTGAGGATATACTGCTTGTGTAGCGTCTTCATAGCAAATACATCCCCTGTACTTTTCTTCCGTACAACAGAAACCTTTGATTGAAAAATTAGCTCGGCAGATTGGACGTTTCTGGAATCTGTTGCAGTATTACCATGCCAAACTCTCCTTGTGCCAAAGGCTTCATCACTTCGTATTCGTGTTTGTTGGGGCGTAACGAGCGAAGCCGAGATACAGTGTCTACACCTTCCAAAGCGAACAATGTATAAGTGACAAACTCATGAGGAAATCGATAGCGGAAGGTGTGGGTTGCTGATTTGAGAACTTACTCTCTTTCAGAAAGGACTGGATATTATCGTTCTTTGGCGAAATACAAGTATTGTAGTCATCATACACAGCCAGGAATGTATCCAATAATGCATCTAGATATAGTGGAAAGTCGTCTGTGTCCCGATAGGGTGTCAGTATTCGATCTTGAAGTTGAGCTAAGCTTTCTAGTCGTTTGTTAGCCATCCCAAACTATTCCTGCCGTAAAAGGGAGTTGTTCTCGGAATCAGTATTGAGAAAGTTCAAATCTAAACAGTATCCTTGCGGGTCTTGGTGACAAATAACCTTCACGTGGCGATGAAAGGAGAAGATAACTCGAACTCGAATGTACGATTACAAATGATGAAGACGTGGCTGTAGTTAAAAGGAATGGAGATCGGTGCTTATGTGTACAAGACTTGGTGAGCGGGAAGTACAAGTACAAGAGTGGAAAGAGCTGATTCATGTCAGAAGTATATGCAATCTAACCCATAGGGCCGCCGACACAATGCTATTGGCGTATTATCCTTCATAGGTGTTTGTATGCATATGTGTGTATTGGGAAACATTGTTCACATAGTCGGGATTTTACTGATCTGTTGTGATGTTTGAATTCAGCAAAAATCTCCTTAAACATGGTTGTCGGAGACCGGGTGGGCGTCGGAGCTTAAGAAACAGTAAATGAGATGCTATGGCTCATTGTATACTTCTTTTGCTCGAAATTGTATGACTCATTGTGTATTTTTTTGCTCGAAATGCTATGGCTCATTGTTTATTTCTTTTTGCTCTCAGTGTTGTGCTGGGAGGGGTCGGTGAAAATAGTAAAGATTCTATAAAATTCCACCTAAGCAACCGTCTCAAATATGTGCTCATATGTTACTGTATTGTTGTTGAGTTGGGCATAAGCTCCAGCCAAAACCCAGATTTGCTCGCTTATTGTCGAGCACTCGGGGACCGTCTGGAAGCCGTCCAGCACAATCCAGTCATTTAAATTGCTCATGTGTGTCATTCTTACCTCCCCTTTGCTATTGACGCCCGTGATGTAGTTCGAAACGGTGCCTACCAGATGAAGAAGACTTTCCCCTAGTTTGACCCATTGTCCGTTGTCGAACACGTAGGTAGGATATCCGATTTGATCTCTGGGTTCAAACAGACCGTATCCTTTTCCATCTCCCGTCGTGGCAATCGACACAATTCTTCGACCTTGCAGCGTCGGTGATTTGTCGATTGTTTGCCACTGACAGTTTCCATTTCTAGCATCGTAGGTGCAGAGCTTTATGTTGTTCTTCAGGTCATAGCCCCATACGAACTCTTGTTGGTTGTTTCTACTGGCGCTCAGTGCCTCCAGACTCCCATTGATGCGGTGCCAATGTCCATTACTGAACCTGTAGACATGACCGAACTTATTTGTCGCCCAGGCAATGCCACGATCAAGCGCCGCTAACTCTGTGAATCTGCCTTCTAATGGATGCCATTGATTGTTGAAATACTGTTCAACTTTCTCGTTCTCTCTCAGTCCCCAGAGAACATTGTCGGTTCCTACCGAGATACGTGTCATGCCTGGGTCTTCGATAATCTCATACTCGGGCTTTGTTGGTCCATTGATCGATCGATATATGGTTCCTTCTATTGTCACGGTGCCACCCAAAACAACCAACAAGCACCATCTCATTAGCCTTGATGAAAACATGGATGAAACAAAAAGAGATAGGAGCAAGAGAGCTATATCAATGATGCCTTTTGTTATATTTGCGAGCGATTGGGTTGAAACAAAACTCTTGATTCGAACCTGATACTTGTTTCGAGATGTTGTATAATGAAACGGCAGTATCTCTTTTAATCCCCGACCCTGTGGCTCCAATTCAGTAATAAGCTGCTGATTGTAGATAGGATTCTCCATAGGATTTTGGTCGGGATTGTAGATAGGATTCTCCGTAGGATTGTGGATAGTTTAGTTTTGGTAATTGTGGACTATGGAAGCCTCGATAAGATCGCGTCATACGTTTATGGCCAATCACCGCCTACTCCAGGAAATATTGGTTTGTTTGTTACTTGTGCTACTGGTGCTATATATAGCGCATCTTCGTAAAATGCCGTAAATTATGTCGTATTTCGCTGCGCCAAGAATATCGAACGTCCAAAACGGCGAGAATATCTATCAGAGAGTTCTCCTGGTTTACGGGCAAGCGGGGCCAGAGGGGTCACGTTTTGAAAGCGAAGTTGAAGTACAGAGTTCCAATTTCCCCCCTATTAGGTGGCCCGTGGTTGACAGTCACTTCAAATGCTTGGTCCACCTTGAACCTGGCACCAACCAAGTCGTGTTCTCCTATCAAGGTCAACAAACGGTGATAACTTTGAATTATGTCCCTCCTCTCGATAACCCTCCGTTGAGACTGGTTATTATGCTGGCCAAGGACAGTCCAGCCCAGTTGGATGCACCCGATTGTAAAAGAGACGACTGTGGCCTTGAGGGCGCTATCAAACGCTTCAGGTGTGCTGCCTATCTGTGGCAAGCTTTTAATAGCGAGCAAATGGTTAGAAACGGTTTTGGCAGGAGGACCTTTATGTTAGAAGAGAGTTATCAAGCAGGTGAGTGTTTACTAGATTCCCACTGTGACCGAAATAGCCTTGCTTACATAGTCACTATCAGAAACCCTTACTTCCCAAACGCACGAGGTACGCAACACAGCTGTGGTTCATGTCATCAGATCCAAACGAACGGTCCAAGAAATTCGGGATCGAGATATTGCGCAACAGTACAAACCGCCAGCCGGAACGCCACCAACCGATAAACCGTCCCTTTTCTCCATTTTCCTAGAGGCTCTTCGTGAACACGGTGCACCTTTTGACAAGCCCTGCTACGTTGCTGGTTTGATCATGGATTCCCACTATGATCCTCAACAGCAACTCATTTTGGGTCATGCAGCATTGGGTGGTGGCGCCGGTCATATTCGACTGGGGATGTTCGGTTCGCAAGCGGTTCACTCCTGGCCAAGGTGTCTTGAAGAAGTCGTACCTGCCTTCACGGATGAGAGGTGTACCGAGGACTATCTGGCAAATGATAGTAACGAATGTGGGGTCTACTACAAGTGTTTGAATGTTGGGATGGGCGCATTCCTTCATGAGGTTGGTCACTGCCTTACCCTGGATCATTCTGGTGCAGGTATCATGAGCCGTGGATTCAACGATTTCAACAAAACTTTTGTTGTGAAAGAAGGGGACAAGAGGCCTATTCTACCGAACGCCCAGGACGAGGGTGGCTCTCGCTGGCATCGTACGGATGTGATTCGCTTACGCTACCATCCCTGCCTTCGATTGCCCATGGATCCGCCACCCGCATCCACCGATCAAGGAGCCTCATTCTTGACGATGGACAACGGCGTCTTGATCCAGTCCCCAGCCGGGTTGTCCATGATTGAATACCATGTCAACGATCGTTATTCCACTCACGTCGAATTTGTTCGTGACGATATCCCACACCCAACTGAACTAATGATCGAGCTAAATGAGATCTCCTCTCGTCTCAACATGAAGCCTTCGGACAAGCTACGGATGGTCCTAGTGTCTACCAACCAACAAATCAACGAACTAGACGATGTCCAGGAGTTTATTCAGAAAGGAACAACGCAGGACCCATATCTTGGAAGCATCCACAAATCCAGTGAGTGCGGAAGTTGGTATTTCGAGGATGCGACCAGCTTCAGCAACCTGATTCTCCCACGACAGGGCCAGCAACTGGTTTCTGTGAAGGTCCATAGTGGCGCATACATCGATGGTGTTGCGTTCGGATACGCTGATGGCAGTGAGGATAGTCTGCGGCAAGACTGGTGGTGGAGAAGTGAGCGAAATCACCTTGGATCAGGATGATTGGATCAATCGCGTCGTTGTAAACCACGGAGCTTGGATTGATGGAATCGAAATCATCACCAACAAGGGCAAGACTACCGGATGGTGTGGTGGTAAAGGTGGCCAGAATCAAAGCCTTCAGCCACCCTACGGTTACTCGATCGTGGGGATGTTTGGTTCTGCTTCCAGATGGTGCCAGACTCTGGGCATCATGTACAAGAAGTTTTGATAAAGTTTGTATTCTATAAATGCTATTCTACTATATTATATACACAAGTGAGCTAGGGGCTTTTCGTTTTTGTGCGGATCAGCTCGGCATATTCAGTCCGGATACTCTCGAGGTGATTTTCCAGGTAGCGCTGAAGCTGAGATTTCTCGAATGTTTTCGGAATCACCAAGAACCCTGGTATGTTCCTGGAGAATTCGGTGGAGATCATCAAGGGCAGCCCCCTCCATTGGGAGTATCCAAGTTCAACCAGATGCTTCGAAAGTGCCTCCTTGCATTCAATATACTCTCTTGATGATACGTCCCTATGCTTGAAGACGAGCTTGCTGCTGCGAAAGATGGCTCTCCATTCCTCTTCGACTGAAGGAAGCTTTTTCATTCGGCTGATAGAACCTTTTGATTGGGTATATGGATTGGAAAACGAGGTTCTTAGCCCCTTCTCGAAAATCTCCTTCAGTGTTTTTCCTTTGGGTAACGACTGTTTGGCATTATGCGCGGTATAGTACTCGTCAAGGGTTCGGAGGTATTCTTCTAGCTTTTCGATATCTCCCTGGACACTAGAGAGTTCGAATTTCTTACAGTATTTAAGAAATTCGAGTGTAAGCGTTGACTTGAAGAGATTCTCTCTTTCGTTGGCGGGGAGGTTGCTAGGGAAGGGTGACTCAGAATGGGGGAAACCACTGAGATTGGCGAGGGTGAAGGTTTGTTGGAATAGGTTGCCTTCTTTGGTATAGAAAGAGACCTCTATAGGTGCTCGAAATAAGCTCTCTATCGAGCTCTCTTTCCCATCTTTTTTCAATACGGGGCCAAGTATCCGATTGAGCTGCTGTAACGAACGCTGGTTGAGTGCCTTCTTTTCGGGCACAGAGTGAAAGTAGTCCGGGTGAACCTTCAGCAACAGACGACGTAGGGTCCGGTTAACTATCTTGACCGTCGAGGGAGGCTGGGCTGCCTTTTGTGCAATATTCATAGGAATAATAACAGAGCTCTGTATCGAACAAAAATCGGACTGGGCGTTGACAATATGCTCATCAAGAAAATTTTGTCTAATACCGAGTGAGTTGGTGCTAGTAAAATTGCTGATTGGGTAGAATCAACCTAAAAGCTATACATTAAATGTTGATAAATTTTGTATTCCTCAGAGAGAAAGGCAGTTGATAATGTCAAAAGCCATACCAACCCCGGCTGAGCTCCGTACCCTCTATCGGCGTCTATGGAAGTACGGAGAAAAAGCAGCTGCTCCATCAAAGCAGGGAATAAGAGTCATCCATCAAAAGGTTCGGGAGGGATTTCGTGAGAACTCGCACGTGCGTGATGGAGATAAACTGATTGACCTCTATGAAAGAGGTATGGCTAACAGTATGCGATGTGGAAGCTCCTTCTCTAATATCGCTTTTAGGGCTGAACACCGTCAGCTTGTTCCAAGTAGCCGTGTCTCGCAAAGGAGTCGAGCATAAACTGCTCCAGAATTTACTATCAATGGCCTACTTCCAAGGAAAATATAAAATCAGGTAATTTTGTGTAGGCCTTGACCCAGTCGACTAGACATTAATCACCCTCTGCAGACCTCCCTTTTACAACCGTAAACTCAAGCCTCATCAACAGAAATTACATCAGGAAACTTACAACGAGTACTTCACCATGCTTGAGCAACTTAATAACTCACTTCGCGTAAGCCTACGTTAGTCTAGATTCGGCCAGGTCTTATTTCAGCTCAGGCTTTCAGTTGTATATTAGTTTAAAGGCCATTCCTTCAGAATAAATATCTATTAAGACTATCTATGGGTATTTGTATGGTTGCCTTCATATAAATATTCTACAGCGGGGGTTGGACTGATTGTAGTGTATCGTTCATGATACCTTGGTCGGCCGCGGGGTATGAGAATAGGCGATGTCCGAGAACCTTGTTAAAGAGAATCAAAACCAAATCCGGCGTTACGTGGGATTTTTCATGGACTGCTGCCAGAGCTCTGAATTGATTCGTAAGTCACTCGCATATCGTCTCCAATCAGGAAAAATGGAAGTTGTACCTAGCAGCTGAAGCGAGGTCGGTCGATGCCCGAGGACTCATTCCATTCTTGAACTTCACGTGAGTACGAATTGCGATAAAGAGATCGCGCAGGTAGCGGTCGATTTCTGGGCTTATAGTGACTTTTCTGGCCCGATAGGCAATATCTCTTACTTCCTATGTTGAATGATTGTTTTCAGACTATTTCGCGAAGTGAAGATGTGACAGTGCTTACTTGATAAGGAAAGACGAGCTGGCGCTTGCTCGACATCAAGGGCTTCGCCTCCATAGTTCCATCATGTACGCAACTAAGGTAAAACATCTCTAGCTATCGTAGGAGTTTGGTTACTTTCGATCCTTTGCTTACGGAGAGAAATCCATGCTATACCAGGCGCTTTGTCTTCGGCATTGCGCAGCTTAAGGGCATTACGGATACAATTACGAAAGGGTCTGGGACATAGCATACAGTACTGTCATCCACAAGCCATCCCTTCGACAGAATCTGCCACTTGGTTATTATAGGAAAGAGCATTCACATGACTGAAGAGTAATACCTCTAATATGGCGAGCTGTACGGTCTCATCAGATTCCTCCAATCCCTCGAGTACGATGATATTGGCTAGTTTTTTGGGTGTAAACATGGAAGTATTGTACACTATGGATGGCTTCCTCTGTGGTTTCAAGGACGCTGGCTCTTTACTGGTTCGCTCACTTACTCGTCCAAGAGGTATGTATTCTGCGTCTTCTGTTTGCTTTTGGGATTTGAGCTCCTGTGTTAGCCCATCGAATGATGAGAGGTTCACGGAATGCTTTTAGTGCGTCCAATAGCCTACCTTGTGAGATTCCCTGAAAGATACGGTGGGCTGCTTTCGCCTATGTTTTTCCAGGTGATGTTTATTCTGTAAGTGCTCAACAGGTATTTGCTGCCTTAAGGAGCTTATAAATAGTTTGCGTTCTTCAAGCGTACGATCATCTACCGAAAAGCTTCGGTTCTTCTTGCCATCTACTTGGCTATTAGAGATTAGGTTTTTGTTGGCTATGTCTCTGTTAGAGAACAGGCTAGTTGGCGGACTGGTTCGAGGCTCGGGAGGGGATATTAAGCCCGTAACCCCAGGTGCAAAGGAATTGGTACGAGGGCGTAGAAATGAGTCCTTACTCTTGTTGAACATGGTTCGATAGAGATCACTGGTTGCATGGATCTGTGAACAGTCAATTCTCGCGCAATTTAGGCCAAATACTTGCAAGGACATCTAAATACACTTTAGAGTGGGTCAAGAGCATCCTGTTTAGCCAAAGAAAAGACTTACTTGCTCGAGCATTTCTGCAAGGTCATTAATTGCTTCTGGCCTAGTTCTCAGTAACAAAGGCTTACTTCCAGCGATGAGGCACAAAAGCAAAGACATAAATACATCCTCAGAATAATAGCAGCCGGAGCCTCGGCATATTGCTTGTATCTGTTGTCTGTATCGTCTCTTTGGAGGTAACATATAAGATTTGAAGACTGCACTCAGCTTTTCTTGTTATGGAGTTCATCAATTCTGTATCAGATCAACTGAGCTATCAGACTTGATTCCCTCGAACATCATTGGTGAGCTTAAATTGGGATTGATTGTTTAATTTCTTTATCTAAGCCACGTCGAGTCTCTTCCATAAGCCAACTTGCAAATCTATACGGAACGTACACACCCTTTATTCAATGGAGAAGAATGCTACTTGGGGTAAACGTAGATACCGTCACAAGCCTTCTCAAATATGACATTAATCTCATGCCTGGTAGATTACCTACTGGACGATCGTTTGGACACCGAACTAAAACTTGGCGAAGCTTTAGTGTGTTTCATCGTTTGGGGTGAAAAGTGGCCTTACTGACATCCACCTCCAGTTTCCCGAGCTTTTTTTTGTAGGTCGCTATACCGAACACATGCAAGTAGCTCGTATCTTCTTAGCTAACCATAGCCGGGGCCAGAGTGGAGTAGTCGGTATCATGTTTGCCCAATTTGCATTCGGAATTACTGAATCCATCATCTAGCCGTACCTTGTTGCCTGTGGGCTACCTTCGGGCTATGGAAAAACCACCTTTTTCCAACGGTTCCAGGCGTTTTTGAAAGTGAAAGAGAACCAGGATGCCTTGCAGTCTCCGAATAGCATCCACCCGGGCTTTCCTCTTGCTCAGATACAAAGTAAGTTACTGAATTGAGGGGATCCGCCAGTACAGCACAGATGACCTGTTCCACATGGAAGATTTAGCCGACGCATGCTATGTTCATATAGCCTTCAGTCGAAGTGTGACTATAGCTTCACCAACGATAACCACATTGGAAAATGCTATGTTGATGGTGTTGGAGCAGCAAATTAGATCAGTATTTCATTTACCACTGGTAATCTAGGACCGAAGCGTTTCATGATGCAAAAGTACTTACGGTATACAATAGTATATGACCGAAGAATACTCGCATCTCCAAAGGATAGGGCTTTCTGGTGTTATTGATGCGTATCCAGACTCTAGGTTCTTTATTCATTGGGATTGTCTGGAAGCACTGGAAGACTCTGACCCAAGCCCAACAGATTACAGCTTTGAGAAGACACTGAAGGTACTCTAGTTGTACCTCAGCCAACCCACTCCTGATGACGATGATTTCCTCTCGTAGAGATATGCTGCTTTTTGTCAGATAATATGGCCTCTGTTATGGCATCCCCGATGTTACGTGTGCTGCAGTGGGAGTTCGGCAGTCTTCTCGGTGACGAACTTCGAGAGAGCCATGAGGGATGACCTCTCGAGGCAAATGATTTTCATTCAGCTGCCCACCCTTTGTGTCAGGGAAATTGCGTGAGTATGGTTGGACCCCAGTCTTACACCTGCAGTGAGCTAATTTGAATCCAGGTCTGTAGTGCAAATCACAAGTTTCGCCAACGGCAATACAATCCAAAAAGAGTTCCTGTGGGATGATAAAGACCTCGACGACGTCGCCCAGAAACTGAAGGAGATTACACTCGGCATCCCTCGCATCGTACGCACAAGTCTGATATATCTCTTTTATAAGAAGACTACGTGCCCCGTATTTCATGTGCAAGAGGTATCTTACCCTGTGAGCTTACCTGGTCCATGTTCTAACAGCGGAGCTAGTGCCTAGAAAGTATGAAAGGAGTACTGATACGAGGTCAGCGTATCCCTTTGGAGTTGGTTCGCTGCCATCCCGCGTGGTGCAAAATCTACGGATACCTGATAGCAATGTTCCTTTTGGGTGTTCCGTTCTCATATAGGGATGAGGTCGACCTGGACGGAGTCAAGGTGCCCATTTGGTTTCTAGCCAGTAAAGCCCACATCCCCTTACAATCGGTAATGTTCCTTCAAAGATTCACCTATTGCGCAATTTGAATTGATAAGGCTCAAGCGCACACCCATGGAGAATGGGAATGAGATATCCTGGCTTCCCACTTTCTCTCGTTGGAGTGTGGAGCAATTCATTAGAATGGCGAAGTCAGCCGATCTTGGAATGAACCTGACGTTTCTGGGCGCCTTGTTCTCCGAAACGTCGACTGCATCGGACGCCACATCCAGCGAAGTCTTCTTCAAAACCGTCATCAAGTACCATATGGAGAACAGCGCCGAAAAACGATGGGACTCGATGTTCTATTTTCTCCATGATACTGTATTACATGGGGCGAGTCTCTCGGAAGCGACATCCACTTCAACCAATCTTGTCCAAATCGCCCAAGGGGTTACTGTTTGCTTCTCATTCAGAGCCATGCGGGATGAGATTGGCGTCAATTTCTTGAACCTGGAGATATCCAGATTTCGTGGCCTCCTTGACGGCCAGAGCGGGATCCTTGTGATCTTCTCTACCGGGCTACTGTGCAAAGATCTGAAGGCGTACTTTCCAGAAGACGATGAGTTCGCCAGATTGGAGCCGGGAAAATACGATCTTCAAAAAGGCCGTCTGGTTCGTAAACGAAAAGTAGCTTGTCTGTTTGATGTTCCAGAGGATATCAGTGTAGGTGCATCTCTCCTGAGGGTTCTAAACCAATGGCTGATTTCCTGTTCATGACGCTAGGTGTTCATTCTCTTCCGCCCAGGCCTAGTAAAGGTGATAGGAGAGCCAGAGGTAGTGCTGCTTGAGCATTTGATGAGAAATCCTGGGTCGGTTATGTGGCAGGCTTGCTTTGAATTTTTCTTAGGTAAGGCTTTTTGGTAAGTCCAGATGTTCAGAGCACTAAGAATACCAGTACAAGAGAAGGGTCATCAGGGCAGCCAGTTGGCTACTCCGGAGGAAATCCCTACATGCGTTTTGGATATATCAGGTACTTTCATGGCGTACTATGGAGTTCGTCAGATTCTTATCCGTTTCCTCGTCAATAGTGAAGCACATTAACGTGGTCCTGAAGGAGTCCGGGAAAGTGCTGCTTCGTCACTTCGGAATCTCTGCCAACACGAAATTCAAACATCTTGTAGGCGATTTGAATTTGAGTGACACTGCGGGATTTAGCTATCTATGGCAGGTTAAGCAGAGTACTTACAGCCAGTCGGTCAATGCCTTCGACATAGTGGAGGATGACGAAACCATCTTCCTATCATTGCAGCCAAAGTTGGACACTCTGGACTATTGGAGCACCGTGGCCGAAAAGTTCTGATTCCGATTGCTTTATGTTGCAGTTTGCTAGAGGTTTATTTGATTGGGAGTGCATATTAAATTCTATAAATCGTGTTACTTCAAAGATTCCAAGTAATACTTGAGTTAGAATGCTCGGTGGGTAATAGCCTGGCTGTTTCCAATGGACTACATCTTGAAATAGCAGGTTAGTGTTGCTATAAGGTAGCCATGCTGTATGTGAATACACCAAAAATGTTTCACTCAAGTAACTTTTTCCTCACTCCTATACTATAAAGTTCAGATTGTTGTTCAATTTGTTTGGCTCTCTCAGAAGTAAATAGCTCAGCTTCCTACCTTGATGATTTTAAGTTTGCCCAATGATGGAAACCAGCTTGAGCTTACCAAACCACCTATCCAATGAACTTGGAACTTATTCACATATTCTTTCACTGCAGGCTAGTAATAGTATTACATCTTCATACATCCAAGTGTCTCATTGAAATCATATCTTGTCTTACAGACAGAAAACACTGTAGATCTTGTATTTGCACCTAAACTTTCCATAACATAATCAATTCAATAATAGCATATGTGTTGCAAAAATTCATAATTCCACCTAAATATTCACCCAACTTAGTCACTTAGATCATTACCTTCCAATCCTAAAGAATACTGACCAAATTCCTTGTTGGGATTTACTTAGAATATTTACCCTGAACATGAAAATTAGATAAGTTGTCCAAACAGCCCCAAACTTTGCATACATGCTCTTAAGACCTTCCTTGACCTATTCTATGTACTTGTTATGCCAAGACTGTGTAAAAGTATAAATACTACTTGTACATTCAATAAATCATAAAGTGAAAACCACAAAACTTACATGTCCTCCCAAACCACTTCCAATATCTCCAAGACTCTTACAACAGATTATGTGCCCCAAACTGTCACTTTCTGCAATGTCTACTACGGCTAATACTGGAATTCTTCCCCTCTGCTGGAAAGTTGGTTGGACCTAACTACCAAGCGTGGAAGGTGAAGATGAAGATGCTGCTACAAGAAAGAGGCCTTTGGGATATTGTCATGAGAGAAGAATGCCGTCCCAAAAGCATGGGAGAGGAAGCCTTAATGTACCAGATGATAGAACAAAGTGCCTTTAACTGCACTTGCCATAATGTCAAAGACAAACTGCTAATTCAATGCTCAAGAGCAAAAACAGCAAAGAATGCCTGGAAGGCATTAGAAGACACCTACCAGTCATGTTCAGCTGCTAAGAAAATGTATCTGAGACAGATATTCTTCACTACAAAGATGCAGCCAGGAGAAGAAATGAAAAATCTAATTAACAGAATTACCCTGCTGGTGGATGAGATGGAATCTGTGGGTGTACCAACTACTGATGAGGATGTGATAGTTACCATCCTGAACAGCCTGGCAAACAAGCTTCAGGGCCTTGTATTAGCCCTAGAGTCCAGAACTGAAGATTTGACCTTAAATTACGTATATGGAAGGCTCCTGGATGAAGAATTAAGAAAATCAACCACCAATAAGAAGGAAGAAGAAGATGCTTTAATAAGCAGTGATAACCAACAAAGGAGATACCAAATACCTTTCAAAGGCAATAGCAGTCTGTTTTGTAACTACTGCAAAAGGAAAGGACACACATCAGACTGATGTCTCAAAAAGAGAGATAGTCTGCAGAAAAGCCTGAATGTGGAAATGCTGCAACAGCTTAAGATAGACTATTCATATCTGCATTAAATATGACCATAAACAAGGACTCTCTGATGTGGTATATTGACCCTGGAGCAACTCAGCACTTTACATACCAAAAAGAACATTTTACTCAATACCAATAAACTCCAATTAAGAAGGTTTTCAAGGGTGACAATAGAACAATTAATGCAGTGGGAGAAGGAACTATCCAAGTAAGCCTTAGAGGCAGTGAGGGAAGCCATACACTGACCTTTAAAGAAGTACTCTATGTACCAGAAATAGCCAAGAACCTACTATCTGTAAGCAAGGCTACAGCAGAAGGTCTCAGTGTCTGCTTTGACAATTTTGGATGCAGGATCACTAATCAAAATGGTGCCCATATGGCTTTGGGTATCAGAGATCAGAATCTGTGCAAGTTGACTTATATCCATCATATCCGGATGCCAATACAGATAACTTAAATGAAGAAACACCAATACTTTGGCACAGGAGATTTGGTCACATCAATTTTGATTATTTGCCAAAAATGATCAAAGATCAGCTAATTTCTGAAGTAAAAATGCTCCCCCAGCTAGTTTGGAGCACTGTGAAGCCTGCATATATGGAAACAAGCCAGACAACTGTTCAAGAGCTCTGGGTTAATCAAAACTAAGAAAAATTAGATCTAATTCACTCAGATCTGTATGGACCTATGCAAAAGTTATCCTTGTTGTAAAAATTTGTATTTGCACCTAAATATTCACCCAACTTAGTCACTTAGATCATTACCTTCATATCCTAGAGAATACTGACCAAAATCCTTGTTGGGATTTACTTAGAATATTTTCACCAAAATACCAGGTACCCAGAATATGAAAATTCTCAAAGTTGTCCAAACAGCCCCAAACTTTGCACACATGTTCTTGGGACCTTCCTTGGCTTATTCTACGTGTTTGTTATGCTAAGACCATGTAAAAGTATAAATACTACTTTTACATTCAATAAATCATTAAGTTAAAACCACATAATCTACTTGTTCTCCAAATCACTTCCAATATCTCCAAGACTCTTACAACAGTCCTTAGGCAGGATGAGGTACTTTGTTGCTTTTATTGATGATTATTAAAGATACATGTGGGTGTACTTCATGTAGAGGAAGGAAGAAGCTCTGTCTAAGTTCAGGGAGTTCAATGCTCAGGTGGAGAGAGTAACAGGTGAATAAATCAAGTAAATGCACTCTGCCAATGGTGGGGAATATAGCTCAGAACTCTTGATCTACTTGTGCCAAATTCATGGGATAAAGCAAGAGACTACTGTACCATACTCCCCACTGCAAACTGGGGTAGCAGAATATGCAAACAGATCAATAATTGATAAAGCAAGATCTATGATCCATGATCAAAAATTATCCTATGATTTTTGGGTGGAATCAGTTACCACAGCTGTATACCTTGAAGATAGAAGTTGTAACAGAATACTTTGTGATTCTACTCCATTTGAAGCATGGTATGAATACAGACCAGGTGCAGAACATCTAAGAATATTTGGGTGTACAGCATATGCCAAGAAATAGCCCAGAAATCAGTCAAGATATGAGCCAAAAAGTGGAAAATGCATATTTTTGGGCTACTGTAATGAGAGTAAAGCATACAGACTCTACAATACCAAAGCAACAAAGCTAATCAAGCCCAGGGATGTGTTGCTTGATGAAAATTCAAAATTTTCACAAAAAATGACATCAGGTGATGACAAAAATATGATCTCAAGTCCACCAATTGTCAGATTGAATTAGAGCAAAACAACAAAATTTTTTTCACTCTAGAGGACTCTGCAACAGTGGCTCAGCCTGAGTCAGTGCCCAGGAATATCCCACAAGTGATCATTCTGGTATCAAATGCCTGGAGATCCAACCACACATGAAATAGCCCAAACTACAATATCACCAAGGGTACAAACTTAGCCTATGCCTATTTAGTCCATGTTGCTGCATCCCTGACTGTAAAAGAGGCCCTAAATAGCCCTCAGAGAAGGTTCTGGAGATCTGCAGTGATTGGGGAATATTAGGCCCTAATGGAAAATCAAACTTGGGACTTGGTCTATTACCAATCAACCAATAATCAATTGGATGCATATGGGTCTTTAAGACAAAATCTAAGGCTGATGGTACAGTTGAAAGATAAAAAGCAAGACTTGTGGCTGAGGTATACTCTCAAACAAAAGGACTTGACTATACTGAGACCTTTGCACTGGTAGCCAAGTTTAATTCTATCAGATTAATATTGGCTATTGCAGCCAAATATAAGTTTTTTATTCATCAAATGGATGTAAAAACTGCATTTTTGAATGGAGAACTTGATGAGGATGTGTATATGGACCAGCCTGATGGGTTTGTTGACCAAGATAACCCCCATTTGGTCTGCAAGCTTAAAAAGTCACTATATGGTCTCAAGCAATTACCAAGAGCCTGGAATTGCAAGATAGATTCTTATTTGGAATCTTTGAGTTTCAAAAGAAGTAACGCTGACTATAGTATATACTATAAGCCAGATAGAGCAAATCCAGTTCTATTAGCTCTATATGAGGATGATCTTATTATAGCCACCAATAACCTAGAAACATTGGAAGAAACTAAATCCAGCCTATCTAAGGAGTTCAAGATGTCAGATATAGGAGAACTTAGTTACTACTTAGGGATTAAGTTCTCCATAGACAGAAGTACCCAGACTATCACCCTAAGCCAATCCAAGTATATTCAAGAAATACTAAAGAAGTACAAAATGGAAGACTGTACACCGGCAGCTACCCCAATGGAGACAAACCTTAACTTGGTCAATACTCAACCAAATCAAGAGAACTTGGTGCCATCTGAAAGCCCTGACTTTCCTAATCAATCTATGGCTGGCAGTCTGATGAATATCATGCTTGGAACACGTCCAGATATCTCATATTCAGTGGGAGTTGTCAGCCAACATAATCAGAACTATGGATCTGATCATATTGCAGCAGTTAAGAGGATTTTTAGATACCTAAAAGGAACTTCTGATATTTGCTTAAGATACACTTATAAGGACTCAGAACAAGATCTTGTGGGATACTCTGATGCAGATTGGGGCCAAAATTTAGAAGACAGAAGATCCACCACAGGATACACCTTTCTTTACTGTAAAGGAGCAATTTCATGGAATTCAAGAAAGCAACCAACCATAGCACTTTCCACCACAGAGGCAGAGTATATGGCAGCCTGTGAAGCTACAAAAGAAGCAATGTGGTTATGAAAGCTCCTTACAGATTTAGGCCTATGTCAAAAAACACCTATTACTTTATTTCAAGATAATCAAGGATGTATACAATTAGGTAGAAATCCAACTTTTCATGCTAGAACCAAGCACATAGAAATTAGACATCATTTCATACGTGAAGCTATAGAGAATAACTTAGTTAGCTTAGTTTACTGTCCTACAGATGAAATGATTGCAGACATATTTACCAAACCATTAGCTAGAGATAAGTTTGAATATCTTAGGTCAAAATTAGGACTAGTCAGTATGAACATTTAGCTGAGTGGGAGTGTTGTAAAATTTGTATTTCCACCTAAATATTTGCCTAACTTAGTCACTTAGTTCATTACCCTCAAATCCTAGAGAATACTGACCAAATTTCTTGTCAGGATTTACTTAGAATATTTTCACCAAGATACCTGGTACCCAGAACATGAAAATTCGCAAACTTGTTCAAACAGCCCCAAACTTTGCACACATGTTCTTGGGACCTTTCTTAACTTATTCTACGTGTTTGCAATGCCAAGACCAGGTAAAAGTATAAATACTACTTTACATTCAATAAATCATTAAGTGAAAACCATATAATCTACTTGTCCTCCCAATCACTTCCAATATCTCCAAGACTCTTACAACACTATCTTGCTATGCAGATAATCATAGGCACTTTAACATGATGAACATTTACTGTTATTCTGCTGGAAAGTGCACAAAATGCATCCAGCAATGGATACAGGCAGCCATCCAGGTTGGATACTGATTTGGGCCCAGATACCAGTGAGACTACCATCAGATCTCTTCTCTGATGCTGTAAGATAGGTGGCAGATTCAGGTTGATGAGAATCAGTGGCCAGCAGGAACTGCTGGTAGATACTTGCTTAATGAGAATCCATTAAGTGCCAAGACAACGGCATGGTCAGACATATCTTCAAGGTAGCCCTTGCATCTTAGCAACTTATAATGTTTGCCATCAGATATATTGGATATGTATGCGCTTAGTTGATACCAAGTGCAGTAATTTATAGCCTCACAATATTTGTTGGACTGCATGAGCTTCTTTAAATGGGGTATTGCAAAGATATATCTGCGGTATGAGCAATGTTTTCCCCAAAGGTGGTGGATTCCTGGCAAGTTGGACACCTTGTAATGGTGGCATTTACTGATGTGAATGTCACACAACTGCTAACACAGGCTGGTATTGGGATAGTCCCTGGGTCATATGTTGCCAGCTGTGTAATAGTGTTTCCATTTACAATATGTACATGGTAAGTTGCATCCTGGGATGCTGATGGCAAGATGTACAAGTATATCCTCAAAGCCCCTATTACAATATTAGCCAAAACATGCCACTTCTCTAGTCACAACATCACATCATTCAACAGAAATGGACTACTGTGCTTACTTAACTCTGTAAAGTATCTGTGGCATTTTTTTTCAGCAGGTGTTATCTCATTGCATATTGGGATTTTGCCAGGCTCATGCAGAGTACTATTGTGTGGAGAGATAGGCTCCAAATCCATTATTGAGCCTGCTTCCAAGCTATCACTCTGTATGCCATATTCAGAAGGCAGGGGTGAGCCCAAAGGTGTCACAAGCTCATCTAACTCAGTTTGTGCAAGGTGACAAGTATGGCAAGGTGCTGTTATAGAAGTATCCAGTGTCTAGCAAGATATTGTAGGTACAGTAGTGACTGATGAATGGTCAAATATGACTACTGTGGCAAATATATAGCCATGATCTGTGTAACACTTCCTATGCTATCTTCATGTCTCATGGCTGAGAGGCTTGCTACAATAGCCACAAGGACTTTTTTCTCTTCTCTTACAGCATTGAATCTAAGTAGGCTTGTCCATAAGGTAATGAGTTTGACACTCAACAACATAACGCCATCTTAACATTTTTTGTCAATACTTATGTGAGTTTATGACAGTCTTGTAAGCTGTGATACATCCTAATCTCTGACAATTCTCTCCTATACAAGCAAAGTCTGCCATACATTTCTCCTGTCTGCTGAGTTCTGGACAGTTCTCTATCCTGAGTGCTTTGTTGCACCTACTTCCAGCAAATGGCCCACTAAACCAGATGATGTTATCCTCAATGTCAGACAGTGCTTGAAACTTCACATAGTGCGCCTTGTACTTGCCAGAATAAAATTGCCTCTGCCCTCTGGAAGGTCTGTTAATACTGACTGGGAAGGTATCTAAAATACTCCTGATATAGAACCTGTTGCTGAGCACGCTGGGATATGTAAGTCTATTGGAGCTTCTGAGCCTAGTATTCCGAGCTTGCTCCTGGTCATTCATACCCTCTACATGATGGTTCCCCATTGCTGTCAGCTGGGAATAAAAGCTTCTAGGACTTTTGTAGCCATGGATGGTGGCATGAAGCCTTGTGGGGCCACAGTTCTTGTAATAGCAGAGTAGCTTAACAATGGATCTCCTTGATTAGATTAGGGTAGATGGCTTACAGTACTTGGTATAGATATCCTCTAGTGTGTCAAAAGGAAATCAAGTGGTTGTGATGCAATCAATGAGAAAAGACCATTCAGATGAGTAAGTCATATTAAAATTGGTAGATGATTGGGCTGAGGTGATTTGAATTGTTTTGGTGCAATCAGCTATATTTATCCGGTTTCCAGGCATTATGATTAAATCACCATCAACTGCCATGTATCTCATCATTATGTTGCAAAAATCATCCTCAAACAATGACTTGGTATTTTTATTGATGCTTTACACACAAGCCTATAATCAAATAAGAAATCAGCAATTGATGTGTTCCAATCTGTGCCAATGCAATCCAAGATGAATCATGTATAACACATGGAAAATTCAACAATCACATTAGTTTTCATATGTTTTAGACTTGTTCTGTTAGATATTGCAACATTGAGCCATGAGTGCCAAATGATGCCATAATGTGCCAGGGAGGCCAAGTAAGCCTATACTTGGCCACAGAGTATGAAGCATAGCTCTACATCTTCATGCAGAGCAGCCCTTGTGCTTCACCAATGATGCAGGAGAAAATCCATTTTTGACATTTTTTTGTGGATCAATGTTGTGCAGGATGTGTAAGAGCACAGAAGAGCTGCAGTGATGCATCAGGTTCTCAATACCCATGGCACTCTGAATCTAGCTCCTGTGGCTTGCAACATGCCACAAAAATGCATGGCACCATCTTGGTCCAATGGTACTATCTGGCACTAAATTTAATTATTTGCCCCAAGGTAAGATCTATATAAAGCACTTATATTGCCCAAGAATACCATTGGACCAAGATAGTGCCATACATTTTTGTGACATGCTGCAAGCCACAGGAGCTAGATTCAGAGAGCCATGGGCATTAGTCTTGTTCTGTTGGATAGTGCCACATAGTGAAGCTTAACAAGGGATCTCCTTGAGAAGATTGTGGTAGATGAACCACAGTACTTGGTATAGATCTCCTCTAGTGTGCCAAAAGGAAATCTAGTGGTAGTGATGGGATTGATGAGAAAAGACCATTCAGATGAGTAAGTCATATTAAAATTTGTAGATCAACAGGCCAATGTGATACAAATCAATTTAGCATGATCAGCTTTATTTATCTGATTTTGTATGCATTATAATTATATCTCCATCAATTGCTATGTATCCCATCATTATGTAAAAATCATCCTCAAACAATGACCAGGTATTTTTACGGATGTTTTACTCACAAGTCTATAATCAAACAGGTAATCTGCAATTGATGTGATCTGATCTGTGTCAATATGATCTAAGATGCATCATGCATAATATATGTAAAATTCAACAATCATATTAGTTTTCATATATATTTCATATAAGACCAGGTTGATGCCAATACACCACTGTATAAGTATCCAAATCCATCACTATGGTCCCTATACCAAGTCTCAACTCATCTTTAGTTCAACCCAGACAAAACCCATCCCCCAGCTCACAAGCACGGTGCGGACCAGAAAAGGCAATGTTGGATCCCTTTGAGTTCTTGCCAAATGCTTTCAGTATAGCCCAAGTGGCTATGATGAGCCTTCATACAGATATTTGGGCACTACTCATTAATCTAGCAGAACTAGATACCTTGCAGTCAACAGAGATGGATGAACCTGAGTAGAAAGCTGTGGCATGAGTTCTACATCAAGATGCCAGTAGATGTATGTAAGAAACCATATAACAGGACAAGTATTGAAATCAAGAATGAGCTGAGAGTGAGGGGATTTGATGAGGAAGCCACATAGGGATGTTTCCACGCGCAATTTGCTCAGTATGGGCTGGACGCATCTGTTTGTGCCTCAACTTTAGGAACCAAAGAGACTTTGAATGAGTTTTTGCCTCAAATGACTAATGTATTACATGATATATTAGTAGAGCTAAGTGGCTTCTGAGAGCAATTTACACAGGACTCATCCAGGCAACAGTTGCAAAGTATTAGACAGAGGGTAAGTGAATACCTTGAGGAATCAGCAGGTGAGCTTCAAGAGGAAGAATACAGACTGCAAGTAACATTGTCTGGATTGTGCCAGCACGCCTTGCTGGATTCCTTACCATCCCTTGCAACTGCAGCATGCTGGTGCACGACAGTCCAAACTACGCCAACACCCTTCACAAGAGTGCCCCACATTGACTCAACATGTATTGGGTCAACGGATGCGCTTCAGAGCTAAACCACCAGAACCTGCCAAACTGCTCAAAGAGACACAACTCCATTGGAGCAGTGTGGTAGGGTAAACATACCTCCCACAGACAAGCTAATTCACATAGTCATTTTGATATACTTCTCCATATTTTATCTTATCAGTATTATCCCATTCTTCTGTTGCCCATATTATCAGTGTTATCCCCATATGATGATTACCCTGATTAGTTATTAGCATTAGTTATCCCAG
Organism: Basidiobolus meristosporus CBS 931.73; assembly: GCA_002104905.1. NCBI lineage: Eukaryota > Fungi > Basidiobolomycota > Basidiobolomycetes > Basidiobolales > Basidiobolaceae > Basidiobolus > Basidiobolus meristosporus. The sequence goes on along the minus strand of MCFE01000047.1, from coordinate 111,568 downwards.
ATGTTATTCAGCTTTGTGATCAGTATATGTATCTACATAAGGCAAGTACCTGTATCAGTACCCATGACACATAACCTAGGTCTGTGTTACCATCCCTACCATTTCAATACTATATATGGTATTTCTATGTTGCACAGGTTTCAGACTACTGATTCCTGATTGGTTGAATGTGCTGTGCCTTTTAGAACCTTCCAGGACATTCTTGGTATATTTTTAGCTCATAGTGATGTTATCAAGAATTCCACTGATACCTAGAATCTTCTAGAACCTTGTCATTAGTAATCACTTGGCAATCAGGAAAAGTATTTAAGGGAAAGTAATCCCTCCTCAATAAATCATCCCTTCTATCAGTAACACTTCTACCTTATTGATTAGCAGTTGATCACTGCATCTGCCTTCAACAGTACATCTCAGACCTGCCATCAAGGAGCTTTTCAGGGTAGTGCATAAGACACACAGGGGCCTTTGGAGACACTTGGAGCACCTAGGAAGCTAGAGATGCAGGAGCTTTTACCAAAGTGACATATTGACAAAGACACCAGCAGTTTAGACCCAGAGGTTATTGCACCCATCAGACACCTCACACACCTTGAGTTGTGTAGCTTCTCCCAGGAGTACCTCTACACCACCACAGTGGGCCAAGTCACATCAACAAGCAGCACCACATTGAACTCAGCCAAAGACCATGTCAGCGCATCAAGTTGCATCTGCACATGCCATTACACCTGACCATCAGCAAGTTTCTTCTGGTGAACTGACTGATGATGACCCCATGAAGTGCCTCCACAACCAGAGCCTTTGGCAAGTAAAAGAATGCATCAGTGCATAGCACTGCAGGCCAGCTCAGTTGCATCATCCAGAGCAATTCAGTGCAGCCAAGCTGCAGCATTGCACTCATCAACTAGGAGGCAAAATACTGACTACAAATACACAAGTAGCCAAGAGGATAGTCAACAAGAAAGTAGTTTAGGTGTGCAAAGTGAATCAATACTAAATGCTTCAGTAGTAATCCCTGTGAGAAAAAAGCCTAGGAGAAGATGATGCAATCACATTGAATTGCTGTTATTTGTAATGATTCAAACAATGCATTTTTTTTGCAATCCACATTGAGCCATTGCAAATCAGTGGTCACTAAATTTTTGATATAAGTATTATTAAGGTTGTCTCACATTTAAGACAGGACCCCTATAAATAAACACCCTGCATATGTATACATCATCTGTGGCACCAGTGCAGCCATTTGATTCAATTTGCACCCATACAAACAGTTGCGTGATAGCTATGACACCTTGTCCACTCACTAGGATCAGGGATTTACTTGCTTAATGGGCAAAATGGGATATTTAATGGCAAATCAGGTAGCTTGTTTATTGGGCAAAGAGCCAATTGGGGGCTGAAAGCTTCAGGATACTTTTAGACCAATTAGCCCATGAGATATCATCCAATTGGAGTGATGGTAACCAAAATGGTAAGTATCAGTGTAGTTTATAGTGTGATACGCATTTATTTCCATTTACATTAAAGACACATATCCATATACCGGAATTTACCTACCACAATAGCGGTATCCAATTGTGCACATGGTGCAAACATTACAAGTGGGCGCAATCATTTGTGCCAACCTCATTGTGTCAGATTGTGCCATAGTGTTCAAGATTGTCCCACATAGTACAAAATTGTCCAAGAGTGATCCTGCCTACTGGTAGCTACAATATTGCACCTAATTGCTCTTTAAGACCACAGATTGCGCTGCACACCCTGGCACAGTACAATGGAAGAAGTCTATTATGTACCAGATGCATATCTTCAATTGCTTTGTGCTCTGATACATCCTGCACAACATTGACCAAAAAAATGGTCAAAAAATGGATTTTCTCCAACACAATGGGTGAAACACAGGGGCTGCTTTGCATGAGGATGCAGAGCTATGCTTTACACTCTGTGGCCAAGTATAGGTTCACTTGGCCTCCCTGACGCACTAATGCATCATTTGGCACTCACGTCTCAATGTGGTATTATCCAATGGAACAAGTCTATTTCATATACAACCAGGGGGATACCAATACACTACTGTATAGGGATCTAAATCTGTCACTATGGTCCCTATACCAAGTCTCAACTCAACTTTGGTACAACCCAAACAAAACCCATCCCCCAGCTCACAAGTTTGGTCTGGACTGGAAAAGTCAATATTGGATCCATTTGAGTTCTTGCCAAATGATTTCAGTATGGCCCAAATGTCTATGATGAGCCTTTATACAGATATTTGGGCACTACTCATTAATTTAGCAGAACTAGATACCTTGGAGAGTCAACAGAGATGGATGAACCTGAGTAGAAAGCTGTGGCATGAGTTATATATCAAAGATGCAAGCAGATGCATATAAGAAGCCATATAACAAGACAAGTATTGATATCAAGAATGAGCTGAGAGTGAGGGGATTTAATGAGGAAGCTGCATGGGAACAATTTTGTGTGCAGTTTGCTAGTATGGGCCAGACATGTCTGTTTATGCCTTGACTTTGGGAACCAAAGAGATTTTGAATGAGTTTTGGCCTCAGATGACTAATGTATTACTTGATACATAAGTAGAGCTAAGTGGGTTTCAAGAGCAACATACACAGGACTCATCCAGGCAACAGTCTCTAGGTATCAGACAGAGCATAAGTGAATACCTTGAGGAATCAGCAGGTGAGCTTCAAGTGGAAGAATACAGACTGCAAGCAACAGCATCTAGATCATGCCAGCATGCCCTGCTGGATTCCTTACCATTGCTTGCAACTTCAGCGTGCCAGCACATGTCAGTCCAAACTATGCCGGCACCCTTCACAAGAGCACCCCACATAGAGTCAATGCATGTTGGGTCAACACGCATGATTCAGAGTAAAACCACCAGAACTTGCCATTTGAGCAAGCCGAGTTGAGTCAACAAGCAGTATCATTTCAAACTCAGCTAAGGGCCATGCATTCACATCAAGTTGTTCCTGCATCTGCCATTACACCTGACCATCAGCAAGTTTCTTATGTGGGGAGATAGGAAGACAAGTCAAGTCACAGGTACCACCATATCCCAATCTTATCAAGAATATTATCTTCAAGTCTTTCATGGATGTGATGAGTTGGCACATGGAGGACAGCCAGGAAGAGTTGGAAAGTACTAAAAACAAATTTGCACATGAACACATCTGTGCCTATTGCATTAAGAAGCTAAGCAGCCCCAATGTGTGGGTAATCAGTTCAGTAATATAAAGTTAGGTTGGGTGCAACAAGAATTAATTTTTACTAGGAAACTCTACCAAGCTATGCCAGTTTTCTCTTGGTCACAAGCCACCTTCTACACCATTCAATACAGAATTTGCACAAACAAGAGCCAGGGTGCACATATAAGGGGGACTAGAATCCAGCAGGGAGAAGGAATATATTGGCTAAATACTAAGAAGTTCTTTGCAGATATTCCAGAGGTGTTCAAGGAAGAAGTGGCAACAACCAAGCATATGTCTGCAAGATATGTATGTTACTAGCAGTACAAGGTATATGGCAACTTTGAAAGTATCACACTCAAAAGCTGTAAAGTTAAGGTAATAGAAATATGTCAATTGCACCAGGTGTGCATGTTTGTAGAGGGTAGTAAGCAGGAGGCCATAGTTTTTTTGGATTCAAACTACATGTGGAGTATCCACAATGGTAGTTGGTAAGCAAATCAAGAGGGGCAATTCTACAGTGGAATACATGAATTGCACAAGGGGAGGTAGAAAAAGGAAATACCATTTGGTAAGTTGGTACTGTGGCACTATACAGAGCCAGCTGTAGGCCGCCATACTGCCCATATAATGCCATTGGAGTTTTGCATCAAGCTCATCAAAATACCGTCACATTTCTTGCCATATGAAGCAATTAGGTGTCCTGGCTGGTTGGATCCATTTACAATATTTGTAGAGCACAAAATGACTGCAACAATACCATGCAATTATTTTTACAGCACCAATCAATCCCTGTCAAGTTTTATCACTTTATTTGGTAGGAAAATTAGCTAGACACCATTGTGATCCAGTTGAAGATTGTTAAGAGGGTCACTAATTCCAAGCTGCTGGCATTATGATGGCCTTTCAATGGGATCCTGACAGCCAATCCGGATTGGATCCACCCATGGGACCAGATTATTTTTCATAGAGTGCAGATTTGGACAAATGGGAGCCAGTGAATGAATAGTGGCATAAAGCCACAGGGTTCCTGCTTAATTTTGCAGAGAACGGTAATTTGTCTACCACAGCCTCCACATCCTTCATAATTGATGGAGTTGAGATCACACTGACACACAAAGTAACATTGTTAAGAACTCATAAGGTTATCACAATGCCTTCAGTACAGTTTTGTAACATTGATAGAAACACCAAGAGTGTGCAGCACATTGTGAAGAGCAGTACTAAAGAAAAATTACTTGAATATTGCAAGAATTTATTGCAAAGACTGGTAGATGTGGTGCTAGACCTTGCAGTGCCAGCTGAGGACCAGGACACATGGAAACCTGTAAACAAACATTGCCATAGAGCCACAGGGTTCCTGCTTAAGTCATGTAAAAAGGGAATTACAGCATAATTACTTATTAAGTGGTGAATATTAATGGTGTTACTTGTTGAGTGTGCAGTTAGGCTTAATGTTAGTGTTGGGTGTAGGAACTTGTATGGGTCAATATGGCTGGCAATTGAGCAAGAACTGAAATTTCAACAAAAACAAATTGATTTATATGCATGAGAAGTAAGAGATTTGGTTAAGTCAGGAAGTAAGGAGTGTAAAAAGAGGCAATAGCTAATCAAGGTGCACAAACATAGAAGGCCACTGAGTATTTGAGATCAGAAAGTGAGAGTATTAGCAGAGGACCAATCAGAAGCCACTTGTGTACTGTTGTAATGAAATTTTGATCAAGTTTTTTGTGAAATCTGGGGTGCAATTCTTTCTCAACAGTCTTTGCATGGTGACCTGACAGGATCAGTACCTATTGGCCACAGGACTTTAATATTGTCATGGTCATTTTACATGATCATCACCATTATTTTTCATGAGGGGTAGCATATACATCTAGCAAGCATATGATTGGTTGCTGCCACTTTTGCCATGAATACCTCCTGAATATCTGCAAAGAACCTTTGGGTATTTAGCCAATATATCCCATCTCCTTGCTGGGTCCCAGCCATCCCTGTAGGTGCACTTGGGCACTTGTTTGTGTAGATTCAGCACTGAATGATGTAAATATTGGCTTGTGCCCAAGAGATACCCTGCAGACTTTGGTAAAGTTGTCCTAGTAAGATTAGTGGCTTGTTTTGGCTACCTCAACCATGCAATACTTGACTGAGTACCCATGCATTGGGGCAACTTAACTTCTTGATGCAGAGGACATAAGTGTCTCCATGTGCACATCAGTCCTCAGTATTTTCCCACTCTTCCTGCCTGTCTTCATTATGCCAGCTCATCACATCCATGATGGACTTGAAGGTAATATTCTTAATGAGATTAGGATATGGTAGTACTAGCACTGACTTGCTTTCCTACACACCTGCTCAATAGGAAACTTCCAATAGATTAAAAAAGGCTCAGCACTCTCTACACAGCAAGCAAGATGGAGTAGAGAATTGAAGCAGTAGTGGCAGATATCTACATGCTCAGCTTAATGGCTAATTATATAAGTATTATATGTCATTCTGATCCTCAGAATATGGTCAAGCAAATCCATTCATTTGTCTGCATTTTGAACTCTAATCTGGGGTGACAGGCAGCTCTAAAGTGCTTGCGCATCAATTTCATTTTGGGTGGCTAAAGACTTGTGTAAATTTGCTATAGGAATGTAGGTACTTCATTGACTGAAATAGTCTGATCCACATCCAGGTGTGTGGATCTTCAGCATAGCTCCTTCATGTTGTGATGGCAAGGATCATAGCATTAACACATGTATCATGTAGTATGCTCCTTAATGATCAGCACTGCTTGCAGGGATTACTCATTTTCTCAGAGCTTCATCCTCCTGCACATTTCATAATTTGAAATTTGTCCAACATGACCTCCTTGACATATGACCTTGCTCTTCTGTTTGTGTCTTTTTCAAAGACAAAGGCCACTCTTTTCAAACAACATAACTTGTTCTACAATAAGCAAGACTAGTCTGGAGCTTTGAAGTTGATTTTTAGCTGCTGAAAGACACCAAATAGTCTAATATTTCAACAAATGATACTGATTTCAAGATATTTTGGTGTAATACTGATATGGGTGGACCCAGCCAGCCAGTACATGCAAACACCATATGTAAGCATATTTTAGTAAGGTTGCCTTTATAGAAATTTGTTGCTTGTTGTATCCAATCCACCCTTGTGTTACTTAGCTGTCCCTATTAGAAATAATTGTGAAGATCTTGTCAAAAGGCAATCACAGAAGTTGAATCTTGTGACTAGATATAATTGATGCTGTGAGGACTTATACTAAGATTGTAAACAAAAATTGCTCCATCAATTCCACAAAAAGCTGGGTCAAAATTCTCTAACAGCATGTATCATCTTGCCATAGAGAGAACATACAGAGGTCAGCATACACTTGCAGCAAAGCTGGCCAGCAATAAGTCATTTACTAGAATACATTATTAATCTCAAACCAGTGATACTAATGATACCGGAATCTGCCAGCACAAAAGCTTTCAGCTGAGAACAATCCATTTGCACTTCAGCAATTTCCGAGCGCCACTGATCAAGTTGGACATGAGGCATATCAAGCTAAATAGGCCCTGTGAGATACCAGGAAATGTCCCTTTAAAATGGACTGGAGTTCAGCTTAGAGAAGGAATTTGCTGATTACGTAGTGTGACAGCAACCAAGCATATGTTTGCACAATGTATATGTTGCCTGCAAAACAAGGTATTTTGCAACTTTGCAAGTGTCTCACCAAAATGCCATAAAGTTAAGTGAATAAAAGTGTTCCAACTGAAATGTGTGCATGCATATGTGGAGGTTAGTAAGCAGGAGGCCATTTTTTTATTTTAGCTATATGAGGATACCTGTAGCAGTAGTGGGTAAGCTAGTTAGTTGGTGTAAGTGTACAATAAGTATTTGGATGGTGAAAGGGGAGGAACCAAAAGGAAATACCATTTGGTAAGTTGGTATAGTAGCATTGTGCAGTACTAGCTGTAGACCTCCATAACACCAGCATAATGCCAACAGATGTCTGTAGAGATTTTAGAGAGATATTAAAAGTGAAACAGAGAATTAGAAGATTTACATGATAGTCACTGGTAGATTTATTAAGTTGCAACAGAGTATTTATGGAATTGCAGAACTACATTGATGTAACTACTTAGCCATTAACAGGGCAGTCTCAGGATTATATTTGCCAAGTTTCTGTTGAAATAATTAGGAGTCCGCCTAATTATTAATATATTATGAACTAGCACTTAGTGAAATGATATATTTCAGATTATCAACATGAAAATTAGTTTGTAAGATATTTACTAATTATTAGGAATCAGAGAAGTACAGAATTTTAGGAAAATCTGAAACTTGTCCAAATGAGCCGAAACTTGGCACATGTACTCCTGAGACTCCCCTAATAATGACCAAATAGTTGCATTTACGTAGTTCTGCAATAGGTATAAATACTGTGTTGCAACTCAACAAAACATAAAGTGAATATCATGTAAATCTTCTAATTCTCCAATTCACTTCCAATATATCTCTCTAATATTACAACAGTTTCAGCTCATTTGGACAAGTCTCACACTGTTCTAAGATTTTGTACCTCACTAATTTCTAAGTTAATATTCTAAATTACATCATTCATCTAGGTGCTAGTTCAAAATATATTAATATTACGTGGGCTCCTAACTATTCAACAATGCTTGTATCAAGGCTGTCAAAATACTGTCAGGTTTTTTTTCATATAAGACATTTTCATCTACTAGCTCGTTAGCTATTCACTACTAAGTGAAGGCTGTAACAGGACCATCATAGTGCCATTCAGATTCCATCAATGGACTGCCTAAACTCAGTTAGGAATACCTACCTATTTAGCAGTATAATCAGCAAAACACCATCACAATGCAATCTTAAGCCTTTGTCTGCCATCTCATCATATCCATGAAAGACCTATAGGCAAATTTCTGAACAAATTGGGATTTGATAGTGGTTGCAACTTGACTTGTTTTCCCATCTCCCTAAATGCCATGCAATGTGGAAAAGAGAACTGATGCAATGCCAACAGACATCTACACTTCCAGCTTAATGCTTATAGTATAGCAGCTCATATCCTGTGACAAGGTCCTCACATAAAACCTGTATATGTACCAAGTTGGCTTGGTTATCCACTTCTGGATAAATATTTTTATATTGCCAACATACAGCTCTCCATTCTTCCAATGCAGTCTGCACAGAAGCTGTGTCAGAAGGCCATTTGAGTAACTATACATTTAGCTGGCCTGGTCCTTGTATTTGTAATGTTGCATATGGCCATGAAGATTCAAGATTAGAATTCATCTGACTTTTAGCTGATTTTCTGCTGGTATTCAGCATATGCTTTTGTTACAAATGTAACATGTCTTGATATAAAAGTTGTGGAGGAATAGGGAGTGTAGCTGATATTGAATCACTAAAACTTGGACTGATCCTTATTGAGGTTCCAGTAGTATTTCCTAATGTAGGCTGTGGCTGATGAATCAACTAATTGCAGCATTATCACCATATTATATTACACTTAGTTTATCTATTTCTGTAAGATAAGGATCTGCTGATTCATCTGCTGACTAATACTGCTGATCCAATAGTTAAGACCGATATACTGATAGGCCAGACCAAAAGGCTAATTGATTTGATTATAAACTGGTCTAACTTAAACATTCAAGCTACAGATCATAACACAAATGTTCATTGGCAATTTTGATAAAATTAGTAGGCAGATACCAAATTTGATATGGAAGCTAGTTGGCCTAGCCTTCTCCATGGGGGTATGTTTGCTTGCCTGCACATCAGCTAGCACCTGAGATTTTGACAGTCATCATTTTTGAGAAACATATAGTTTGGCCAATGTCAGAATGTTTTTTGCTGGGCTTTTATTAGGTTTTTTTGTGGGGAATATTAAATAAACCAGGTAAGTTGTTGAAATATTGGACTATTTGGTATTATTCTGCAGCTAAGAGCTTACTCAACAACTCTGGACTAGTCTTGGTCAGTGTGGGACTAATTTACAGCTCTAACTTTGCCACTTTCTTCAGCTTGATGATCTTATGATTATTCCCTTATAGTCAGGATCAAATTAGCACTATTACTAACCATTATGTACTAACACTGAAACTGTCACAGAATGCTCTTAAAATATTGAGAAACCCTCCTTACTTAGTGTTACAGCTGTATTACTTCTACAAAGGTATAAATACTGAGCTTCTTTATTAATAAACAACAGTTCAACTATTATCACTACTTCTTGATACTTTCCTTATATCTAAATAACTTCTTAAATTACAACATAAGAAGTACTTTCAAAGTGCGTATTCTACAACAACCGGCCAGTTTTTTCAAATTTTTGGTATTTCAAAGGGTGCATTTAGCTTGATATGCCCCACAATAACTTGATCATCAGCTTATGTAAATTGTCAAATTGCAAAAGCATTGCTTCCAGCATACAGACTCTGCTCCAACTATCATTGTCAGTTGTGATTGTTTATTATTTCAGTTCACTCCATATTCTGGCCAGGCTTGCCAGCTTTGCTGCAATTGCATGCTGACTAATGTGCATTATCACTGTAGTTGTGTTATGATCTACCGCTTGAATGTTTAAGTTAGATCAGTTTTTAGTTGAATCAATTAGCTTTATCTTTAGCCTATCAGTACATCAGTGTTATCTTTCAAATCAGTAGTATTAGTCAGCAGATGAGTTAGCAGATCCTTATCAGACAGAAATAGTTATATTAAGTAGAATCTAATTGGGTGATGATTATGCAATCAAATGAGTCAGCAGCCACAGCCTACATTAGGAAATAAAATTAGTCAGCAAATGATCTGGCAAAATGTATATAAGGAGCTGCTGGAACCTCAATAAAAATCAGTTCAAGTTTTAGTGAATACAATACTAGCTAAACTTCCTATTCCTCTACAACTCTTATACCAAGACTTGTAACATTGGTAGCATCAATAACCAGAAACCTCCCTCCTGAAGAAAGAAGAAACCACCCTCAAGATGATGGACAATCAAGAATGGAAGAATGCCATGCAGCAAATCCTGGCCCAACAGCAACAGTTACTCCAGATCCTCAGCCAACAGCAACAAGGAAAGACTACCATGGCTCAGAGCCAGCAAAGCCCTGTGAAGAGCAACTTTAGTGTGAAGGTCAACTGGTACCATGACAGAGTCAACAAAAACCTGGGAACTTGGCTCTTTCAGATTGAAGAAGCTTTCAAGGCTAAAGGAATTGCTCCAGAAAGCAAGTTACATTATGCAGCTTCTTACCTGGCAGATGCAGCTTTACAGTGGTACCACAACAAGATCAGGTCTGCAGCTATGCAAGGAAGCAAATTATCAAGGCCCTCAGACTATTGAAGAAGCCATCAGGATTGCCATTGACCATGACTCAGCTATGTTAGGAGCTGGGAAGCCTACAGTGACTAATCAGAAAGGCTACAATCAATATGAAAGAAGACAGTCAGAAGCAGTACCAATGGGAATAGACACTATGCAGAAGAACCCCACCTCAGAAGAATGCAGGAAGAAAGGACTTTGTTTCAATTGCCACCAGCAAGGACACATCTCAGAGTACTCCCCCCAGAGAAGAAATGGACTCCAGCCAACAAGAAGCTTCAACCATATTGAGTCCCATCAACACAGTAATGTGGAGGATGAGCTTGAAGAAGACTTGGAACTCACCTTTCATATGACAGAAGAGTACCTGTCCCAAATGACCTCAAACTCAGGGAAGTTATTGTACTTAAATGGAGTAATCAATGGAGTACCTGCCAAAATCATGAATGACTCAGGATCATCACAAGAGTACATGTCAGAACAATTTGCCTTGAAAGCTGGAATCAACTCAGAACCTACCAAATCAACTTCAGTCTCCACAGCTGATGGGAACTCTCACATAATTAACCATATTACCCAGCCAGTAAGAATGAGGATCACTGACTATGATGAAGACCTAGAGGCTTATATATTTGGGAACTGCAAGTTTGACCTTGTACTTGGAAAAACCTGGCTATTTTGTTGTAATCCATCAGTCAACTGGAGAACACATGCTACTCAGATCCAAAAAGACAACAAGACCTATGAGCTATTACCTGCCAGGCTGGATTTCAACTTGGTCAATTCCAGTATGTGTGAGACAAGTGACCTTAGCAAGACCCAGTTCTGTAGAGCATTTAGAAAAGGTACCCAGATGTTCCTCATGGTAGTATTACAGGAGGATTCCTCTACCCCAGCAGGTCCAGACTCTCTTGAAGAAATATACAGATGTGTTTCCAGATGAGCTTGTAAGCCTACCACCAGTCAGAGACGTGTATTGTGCCATTGACACAAGAGATAGCCCTCCAGTGAGCAAGACACCTTACAGAATGAGTCCATTGGAATTGGAGGATATGAAGAGACAAATTGATCAGCTATTGGAGCAAGGATACATCAGACCCAGCAAGTCACCTTTGGGAGCACCAGTGCTTTTTGTGAAAAAGAAGGATGGAAAACTTAGGATGTGCATTGACTACAGAGCCCTGAGCTCAGTTACCGTCAAGAATAAGTACCCCATACCTTGGATTGATGGGCTTTTGGACCAACTTAATGGAGCCACCATATTCAGCAAGATTGACCTTATGTCAGGATACAACCAGATTAGGGTGAAACCAGAAGATATTTCTGAGACAGCATTCAGGACCAGATATGGACATTGCAAGTACTTAGTCATGAGCTTTGGCCTTACCATTGCCCATGCAACACTCATGACCCTGATGCAGACTGTCTTCCAGGAGTACTTAGACAAGTTTGTGATAATCTACCTAGATAACACATTGATATACAACAAGGCAGAAGAGGATCATTTGATACACATTGAAAAGGTCTTGAAGAAGCTAAGAGAGAACAAGCTATATGGAAAGCTAGCCAAATGTGGATTCTTCAAGGAACACATTGAATATCTGGGACACATAGTGACTAGCACAGGAGTGACTGTAGACCCTAAGATGGTTGAAGTTATCAAGAATTTGAAGCAGCCCCATAGCATATCAGAATTCAGATCATTCCTTGGAATGGCATCCTATTATTGAAGATTTGTCACGTCCTTTGCAAGCATTGCAGCCCCTTTAACTGATATCCTCAAGAAAGACAACACCTACCAGTGGGACATAATTAGTGAGAATGCATTTCAGATGCTGAAGAATGAACTTGCTAAGCTGCCAAGCTTAAGAATACCTGACTTCAGAAAAGAGTTTACCCTGTGCACAGATGCTTCAGATTATGCAATTGGTAGAATACTAAGCCAAGAACACAAGGGAAAGGATTACCCAGTTGCCTTTGAGTCCAAGAAACTGAACTCAGCAGAACACAACTATCCTGTGCATGAGAAGGAGTTGCTTGCTATAATACACTGCCTGAAGATATGGAGATGCTATATTGAAGGAGTCAAATGCACTGTAAAGACTGATCAAGCCTTACTGACGTATATATTTACTCAGATGGTTCTATCAAGAAGAATGACAAGATGCAGTGAATACATTCAGCAATTTGGCTTGGAGATTGTATATTGCCCTGGGAAAAGCAACATGGTAGCTGATGCCTTATCAAGACTAGAACAAGTGGCACAACTCAACTTGGTGCATGAATCAGATTGGCCTAGCTTATTACCAGAATACTTGGAGGACCAAGCCATTCCTAATAAGGTGGATGAAGAGATAAAGAAGATAATCTGTGATGAAGCCAGCAAATTTGTTGTACAGGATGAAACACTCTAGCAAATTGTTGATGGAATCCCTATTGCCTATTGTCCTTATGTTGCTTGCCTGGATTTAATATATAAGCTACACAGTGGATATGGACATCCTGGGATTGAAGGAACCTATAGCCTTGTGAAAGCCAGAGCATGGTGGCCCGGAATGAAACAAGATATTGAGAAGCTAGTGAAAACATGTCCAAACTGCCAAATCAATCATGGCCTGCCATAAAGAATTGCCAAACTCTTCCCTTTGGAGCCTGTAATACCATTTGAGAGATGGGGGATTGACTTTATTGGAAGACTGCCAACCACCAGGAAATGCAACCATTGGATCCTGGTAGCAATTGACCATGCCACTAAATGGCCAGTTGCTAAAGCTGTACCAGTAGCCAGTGAACAAGAAGTTGCAAGTTTCATTTACCATGAGATCCTGATGAAGTTTGGATGCCCTGTGGAGATCATATCTGATTGAGGAGCAAACTTAACGGCAAAGACATTAGAGGCCTACCTGGAAATACAGCAGATCAAAAACTTGAAAACCTTGGCATATCACCCCAAAACTAATGGAGTCACTGAACGCTTTAATGGATTATTTGGAAAAATGCTGACCAAGTATGCAAATGGAGCTGTCAGTAGATGGGATGAGTATATAGATCAAGCACATTTTGCCTGCAGAGTCAGAGTGCACAACACTACCCAACAATTACCATTTTACTTAGTGTGTGGATGTGAACCAAGGATTCCAGGAGATCTCACACAACCCAAGCTTACAGATGCCTTAGAAGATGAACTTAGACAGCCCAGTAGACACCAGCAATTGGAACAAAAACAATAAGATGCACAGGCCAAAGTATCTCAAAGTGCAGAAAAGATGAAGTAGAGATCTGATAAGACTATAGCACAAGAAGCATTGACAGTTGGGAACTTTGTATTGCTAAGAAACAACACTTGGAAGAAGTTTCAGCCACAATGGACAGGACCATTCAAGATCATCAGAGAATGTCCATTTGCAACTTACCAACTAGTAGATAAACAAGGGAATATCCAGGAAGATTTAGTTCATAGAGACAGACTCAGCTTGCAAGACTTGCTGACAATACTGAACCATCAAGATATTGGTATCACAAGGAAAGAGATTTAGGAGAACTCTCTCAACTTTACTGGGGGAGAATGTTATGATCTACTGCTTGAATGTTTAAGTTAGATCAGTTTTTAGTTGAATCAATTAGTTTTATCTTTAGCCTATCAATACATCAGTATTATCTTTCAAATCAGTAGTATTAGTCAGCAGATGAATTAGCAGATCCTTATCAGACAGAAATAGTTATATTAAGTAGGATTTAATTGGGTGATGATGATGCAATCAAATGTGCCGTCAGCTACAGCCTATATTAGGAAATACAATTAGTCAGCAAATGGTCTGGCAAAATGTATATAAGGAGCTGCTGGAACCTCAATAAAAATCAGTTCAAGTTTAGTGAACACAATACTAGCTAAACTCCCTATTTCTCTACAACTCTTATACCAAGACTTGTAACAGATGATGCATTTAGTGCTGATGCTGGCTTCTATTAATAGTTCAAATTCTGGAGCAATTCCCTGGGATCTTGCATGTTTGACTGTAATAATGTCCATTGTGTATCAAAAAGCTGGCTATTTTTCTATTGGCTTGGGTATCTCCAATACAGCAATTAATATACACCTTGACATGAGAGTCATATACCAGTATTTTGCTTGATAATGTGCAAAATTCAGTTTGCAATGGATACACACTAAACTCATCCAGCAATGATTACAGGGAGCTATCCAGGGTGGATAGAGATTTAAGCAAATATATCAGTGAGACCACCTCCAAATTTCTGCTCCAATACTGTAGGATTGGCAGTAGCTCAGATAGATAAGAATCAGTGACAAGTATAACTGGATGATGGAGCACTTATTTAATGAGAATCCATCAAGTGCCAAGGCAAAGGTGTGGTCATGCATACAAGCATAGTATCCCTTGCTTCTAAGTTGCTTTTAATGTCTACCATCTAATATTTCAATAATGTTTAAGCTTGGTTGTTATTGGGTGCAGTACTTCATCAATAGCATGACTGTTGTCCTCTTATATCAAGCACATATTTGTTTTAAGTCTTAGCATAAGAGCTGTAGAGAAATAGCTTAGACATTCTCTAATGGTCTTATATATTTTGTCCATTGTGGCGTAAACTTCTTTTAAGGGTTATTACTCAGCAGCACAGACTTCTGAACTGTCAAAGCTTCTGGTGATATAAGCTTATCAATGTTGCAACTTAAGAAGTGATATGGATATACAGAACTTATCAAGATAAAGTTATATTAGCTGAGCTGTTGCTAATTCATAAAGAGGATCAGTATTTATACCTTTGTAGAAGCAATACAGCTGTAACACTAAGTAAGTAGGGTTTTTAACATTCAGTAGCATTCTGCAACTGTTTCAGGGTTAGTATGTAATGTTTAGAAAAATGTGTGAATTTGATCTTAACCTTAGGGGAATAATCATTGGATCATAGATCTGAAGAGACTGGCAGAGTTGGGGCTGCAAATTAGTCCTACAGTGACCAAGATTAGTCTAGAATTGCTAAGTAAATTTTTAGCTGCAGAATAACACCAAATAGTCCAATATTTTGACATCTTACCTGGTTTATAGTAGCATAAATCTGAAGAAAGTGGCAAATTTGGAGCCATGAGCTGGTCCTACAGTGATCAAGACTAGTCCAGAATTGCTTAGTAAGTTCTAAGCTGTTGAATGATACCAAATAACTCAAAATTTCAACAAAATCTTTGGTTCATATGCATATGCTAAAAAAATGGCAACTTTTGGTTATTATTGAACAAGCTAAGTCTGTAGGCAAATAGTGCTTGGCTTGTATACTCATTGCATCTATCATCAGCTTCAATGGAACTCTTGGGCAGCCTTTTTCCAAATGATCCGCTGAACGGCTCAGTAATTCCATCAGTTCTGGGGTGATATGTCAGAGTTTTCATGTATTTCATCTGCTGTGTTTTTAAGTAAACTTCCCACATTTTTTCAACAAGGGTTGCTCATCTACCAGATACAATCCTTACCAGACATCTGAACTTTACAAGGATCTCATGGTAGATGAAGCTTGTAACTACTTACTCAGTGGCTACTGGTACAGCTTTTGCCACTGACCATTTGATGGCATCTTCAGTCCATCAATTGAGTTTTCTGGTAGCAGGAAGTCTTCCTATATAGTAACTTGTCTCCCAAATGGCCTTACAGGCTCTAAGGGAAGGAGTCCAGCAATTATCTGTGGTTGATCTTGGTAGATTTGGCATCCAGGGCATGTTTTTGATAGCTTCTCAATATCTTGTATTAATCAGGGCCAACATGATCTGGCTCTCACAGGGCTATAGATTCCTTCAATTCTATGATTTCCATATTCACTATGTAGCTTATGTATTAAGTCCAGACAAGCAAGATGGGGGCAACTGGCAATATAGCCTTTATCAAAAATCCAGCAGTGTGTCTCATCCTTTACCACAAATTTGCTAGTTTCAGCCTTGATTATCTTCTTGATATCTTTGTCTAAAAGTACTCTGTTAACAACTTAGGCCAATATAATATGTGCACCAAGTTGGGTTGGGCAACTTGCTCTAGTTTTAATGAGGCATTAGCAATTTTATGTTCATCCTAAGGTAGAAGTTAATCTCCATGTCAAATTGCTATATAAATTCACTCCATCTTGCCATTATTATGGATTGTACTGTTGAAATATTGGACTATTTGGTATCATTCAGCAGCTAAAAATCTACTTAACAATTCTAGACTAGTCTTAGTCACTGTAGGACTCATTTACGGCCTTAACTTCTCCACTCTCCAGATATATCATCTTATGAGTATTCCCTTATAGTCAGGATCAAATTAGCACTATTACCAAACATTATGTGCTAACCCTGAAACTGTTGCAGAATGCTCCTGAATATTGAGAAACCCTCCCTACATATTGTTACAGCTGTATTACTTCTACAAAGGTATAAATACTGAGCTTCTTTATGAATAAACAACAGTTCAACTATTATCACTATTTCTTGATAAGTTCCTTATATCCATATCACTTCTTAAATTGCAACAGGTACCTTCTGAGTAAATATATACTTCAGGGAGGCATGGCCAGTTTGTGAGGTATTGATCCAATCAGGACACTCTTCAAACACTGTTGTAAAATAATGGAACCCCAGATTTCACAAAAAAATTAGTCAAAATATTTTGTTAAAAAAATACATAAATAGCTTGTGATTGTTTCTCTGCCAGCTCTATGACTTTTGGATACCAAACACTCAATCACCTCCAACATTTGTGTACATTGATTGGCTAATTCCTCTTTTTCACACTCCTTACTTCCTCACTTAACCAATTCTCTTACATTTTATGCTGACAGATTGATTTGTTTTCATTCACACTTCAGCTGTACCCTAATTGGCAACTATACTGACCAACAATAGTACTTATGCCCAGCACCAACATTAAACCCAACCCCACACTCAACAAGTAACTACATTAATATCCACCACTCAATATGTATTTCTGCTATCACAATCTGCTTCCATGACTTCAGCAGGAACTATGTGGCTCTGTGTCACTGTGCATTTATAGGTTCCCATATGTCCTGATCTTCAGCAAGCACTGCAAGGTCTAGCACCACATATGTCAGTCTTTGCAATAAGTCCTTGCAAAATCCACCACTCAATACATATTTCTGCTGTAATGCACTGGTTCCACAACTTTAGGGGGGGAACCCAACAGCTTTATGCCACTGTTCATTCACTAGTTCCCACACATCCTAGTCTTCAGCTGGTACTGCAAGGACTAGCACTTCATCTGCCAGTCTTTGCAATAAATCCTTGAAATATTCAAGTGCATTGTCTTTAGAACTGCACTGCAAGAAGTGCTTCATCCTCTTGGTGCTTCAATCAATGTTACATAACTGTACTGAAGGCATTATGAAAGCCATTTGGGTTTTTGACACTATTACTTTGTCTGTCAGTGGGCTCTCCACTCCATCAACAATGGAGGTTGAGGAGGCTGTGGTAGACAAATTGCCTTTCTTTGCAAACTTTAGCAGTAACCTTGTGTCTTTATGCTACTATTCATTCACTGGCTCCCATTTGTCCTGATGCTCAGCTGGCACTGAAGGGTCAACAATCTTGTCTGTCAGTTCTTGAAATACATCCTTGCAATATTCAGGAGCATTTTCTTGCGCACTGCTCCAAGAGCAGTGCAGCAACCTCCTGGTTTGCCTATTGATGTTCCAAAATTCCACTGTAGTCATTTTGATAGTATTTTGGGCACTTGACCTTGTTGCTATATCTGTCAGTGGGATCTCCACTCTGCTTAAAATGGAGGACATGGAGGCAGTGGTAGGCAAATTGCTTTTCTGTGCACACTCATTTACCTCACTGGAGTGTAGCTGAGCTGGCTGCACTTTCAGCTCTTGGGGAGACATTGTCTGTCTCATTGGTAACTCTACTTGGCTATTATGGGATTCATCCTGTTCTAGGCTAATGATATTAATTGGTAAGAGCTGCAACCTTAAGATGGACCTTTACTCTTTACCTTCACCTTCAGTGCTGCTTAGTCTTGCACTGCCACTTAGATTGAGTGCTACTTTAGTATACTCTGTTTTTTCCTTGATGAATGCTGCACTAGCACATCTGTTTTTGCCAGCTTGTCCCTTGCTAGCACTCATCAAAATGTTTAGAACTTCCACCCCTGCTTATACCATGCCCCTGAAAAGGCTGTAGGTCTTTATCACTCTTAAGTCCCTCACTGCTAATGTGACTGAGGGCTCCTTGTATTAAAGTATGCTTTCTCCTTGTTAAATGCTGCACTAATGCATTGATTTCTGCCTGCCTGCCACTTACTAGCACTCTTCTGACTACCTGACATCTCTTTTCTGCTTGTTTGGAGCTTTCAGCCCTGCCCATGACAAGCTCTTGAGGAAGCTGCTGGTTTTGAGCCATGGCACTGTTGAAATAATTAGAAGTCCACCTAATTATTAGTTAATTATGAGTTAGCACCTAGTGAAAAGATATATTTCATATTATTTGCTTAAAAACTTGTTTGTAGGATATTGTTAATTACTAGAAGTAAGTGAAGTACTAAATTTTAGGAAAATATGAAACTTGTCCAGATGAGCTGAAACTTGACACACATACTACAGAGACTCCCCTAGTAATGAGCAAACAGTTACATGTACTTTGTTTTGTGGTAAGTATAAGTGCTATGTTGCAACTCAATAAATTGCCAAGTGAATATCATGTATTTCTTCCAATTCTCCATTTCACTTCCAATAAATCTCTCTGATACTTCAGCAGACACAGATTTTCTCTGCCTTTGATGGCTTCTGCTACTCTTGAGTTTTTTTTTTGCATTCCAATGCTGGCCCAAAATCTGTTTGCTTGCTTATATTCAGGATAATGCTCTTGATGCAGGTCAGTGCAATTTGCTTGGCCTTGAGCTACTAATGGTCCCATGGAATGCTAGTTTTAAGGTGATAGCATGCTAGACTTCTGACAGCCTCTTAAATATTTGCCCACTATTCTTTATTGCACTCAATAGCTTCACAGATCTTCAATGCCTTTTGATTTTTAGGCGCTGGTATAAACATCACATTGTCTCCCTCCCATGCTGTAACAGGTTTTTCTGCATGCTTAAGCTTTTGGCACTGTTGTTGTTCTTCAAAGACTCTACAGTGTTCCTCAACTGTCACTTTGTGAAATAGCGGAATTCTTGGTTGTGTCATTGAGCTACTTGAGTAATTTCTCTGCAACAAATATTTTGTGTTCTCTACCTGGAATAATCATTGCTCTACACATATTATCTGCACCTCTGGTTTCTGGACTATTTGCTGATTTTTCTGGCCCATTACCTCTATCCTATTAGCCACTGCACCTAATTACCCTATTAGTACTCTGGTATGAGCTGACAACATATCTGCTAATACAGGTAGTGGTGATTTCATGATGACCACTTGCTGGTCTTCAACCAAAGGTGCTGAGCTTGCTACATTCTCATCTGCCTCAGCATTATGGTCACCTTGCAGCTCTACAGAAACTCCCATTTGTCTACTTGACTGAGGTCCTGATTAGTCTGCATTATTACATTGTGTGGGCACACTCTCAACATTGCCGTTTTTGGATGTAGCTATGCTTTTTGAGCTAAATGCCAAAGCATGATGTTGTCTAACTGTTCTTCTGCTACTTTTAGCAATGGTGTTTGGTTGGGAACCAGACAACTTTGCTTTATTTGTTGGCAGCATGTATGTGAAAGTGGGTCAAGCCAAATGGGACATAGTGTTACATATACATGTGTATATGGTGCCATTACTGTATTCAGAGTGCTTACTATGACAGGTTATCACTTAATTCTACATTCATGTAGTTGCAATATCTTAATTGCAAGACTGTCTTGAATTTACAAGAGTATTGACAAAATAATGGCAAAATAGTGTAATATTGCTGGGTATCAAGCTGTTTGTCCTATGGAGAAGACTACTTGATGTAACACCATAAGAGAAGACTCAGCAACCAGAAAGATCACTATCAATGCCCCTATTGGGACTCATACAGTGAATTCAAGCAGCCCTGACAACAGACAACACAAAGTTAATACCATTGCTATCAAAGAAACCTTCCTGAAGAACCTGCCAAATCCATCCTTAGAGGACTACAATTTGAAGAGCCTGAGGTTGTCATCCACAAGAGGCATGGTATACTGCCCACCCAAGATCCATTGCCTCATTTTCAGATGACCTCAAAGATAGCAAGCTACTCAAGCCCTCAACTGCTTGTAGATAAGCTGCTGAAGCAGAACCTCACTTTGTTGGTTGGAGAAATCATGAGTGTATCCCATCTGTTAGGAAGACCTTTGATAAGCAGCTTAGAGCAAGACAGCAAGCCATAGAACAAATGGACATTCATATGACTCAGACAAACTATGAAGACACTAAAGGGATGACAGCACTACTGAATATAAGACCTTTTACTCAGTTGCAACTGCTGTGGTGAAAGAATATATATATGATGACCTGTTGACTGCCATATTGACAGTGGTTCTGAGATTTGTGTTTTGCTACTGTGGTGGTGTATAGGTCCAAGGGAGAGATATGTCCATCACTTCTCAAGTGTTTTGTGTGTAGGGTGTTCACTGGGTGCAATAACCTCTAGCAAAAGCTTGCTAGGAATACTTGGGTTCTGTCTCTAATCTGATGTAATGGGGAATAAAGCCACAAGCTTGTCAAGGAAAAACTATTGAACTACAATCCCCAACTTAGTTGGTATCATAACAAGAGTATGCACTGGGTTCAGTGTCCCTTGAGAGGACAGTGTACTAAAGCCTCCAAAGTCAAAACAACTGTAAACTCCACCAGCAGGGACTTGATAAGAATGCAGCTGTGGTCAATAGTTACAAAGACAGAGAAGTATCTTTGCCTGAACAAGAACAAACTTGGGAAAGAATCAAGTATAATAAAAGATACCTACTCTGAGTATTCCTCACAAGTAATAGCAGCTATAGTTTGAACAAAATACAAGACAGATGAACAGAAGATTATACCATCACTTACACCTTTGACTGATGGATCTCAATCTGCTGATTCCATCAGACCACCAGAAGAAACACCAGAAGAAACACCAGAAGATATATGATTTACACCTGAGAGACTTTAGCAACTTATCATTGGTTATGGAAACCAAAACCATAGGGGATCTTATTATTTGAAGAAACCCTGAAAAGACATGATAAGGTTTTGTCATATAATGACAAGGAGATGGGGCTCTTAAAGACATCAGTTGAATTGCCAATCAAGATTTATACAGTGCCCCACACACCCTGATCATTTAAGCCTTACCCACTGCCCAGAGGACTTCAAGCTGATATGCATGGTCTACTTAAGAAGAAAATAGTAGCTGATATTCTAGAGCCTTGCCATGGACCCTATGCTAACTGATGGTTTGTGACCAAAAAGAAGAATGGAAAGCTCCAAATCATTCAAGACATGCAACTTGCAAATGCTGTCACTATCAGTGATGCTGCTATACCTACATCTGTTGATGACTTTGCAGAAAGCTTTAGTGGCCACTCCATCTACTCAACATATGATCTCTACTCAGAATATGACCAGACCTCCCTTGATGAGACATTAAGAGATATGTTTGCACTCCAGATGCCATTTGGACTGTCAAGGATGACAAGACTCAGCCAAGGGGCTACAAACATCATGGCTCAGCTCCACAGATGCATGGTGAATGTGCTGTACCAGTTTTTACCTGAGAAACCTGCTGTCTTTGTTGATAACATAGGCATCAAGGGACAAAAATCCCAGGACACCACTGAAGTTATGCCTGGCGTAAGAAAGTTTGTCTGTGACCATATCTCAGATAATGATGCCATATTATAAGCCATTGAAGAAGCTGGACTCACCATCAGTGGTGGGGAAAGCAGCTTTGGTGTATCATAGATATTCATTGTTAAACAAAAATGCAACACCTTTGGTTTTTCACCTGGAGACTCCAAGACACAAAATATATGCAACTGGCCTACCCCCACAAATCTTACGCAAGCTTGTGGCTTTGTGGCAGCTTGTGGGTTCTTCAGGATGTGGATCCCATGATTTTCTGAGATAGCAGAACCAATCTACCTACTACAGAAAAGAATACCCATTTATCTGGGGAGAAGAATATGAAGAAGCCATGCAATACCAAAAGAGGTCTTAATATCTCCACCAGTTCTAAGACCTCTTGACTTTCAGAACACTGAATACCCACCTATTTTGACAGTGGATGCAAGCCCTGTAGGAGCTAGAGCACTAATTGGCCAAGATGAAGAAGATGGCAACCGCTATGCCTGAAGATATTAGAGTTGCCTATTCTCTCCTGGAGAACAAAGATATGCTCAGATTAAGTGAGAGCTAGTAGGAGTTGTGAAGATGCTGAGGAAGCTGAAGTCACAACTCCACATGACACATTTCATCCTGGAGACAGATGCCAAGCTACTTATAGGAATGTTCAAGAAGCCTGACCTACCTGATGATGCCACAAACCAATGGATGGCATGGCTGAAAATGTTTGAGTTTGAGGTCAGACATATCCCTGGCAAGACAAATGTTGTGGCTGATGCACTCTCCAGGAGGGGACCATAATTTTTTGAAGACCTGGACCCTCACGTTGATGATATGATTGATGCAGAGATCTGACAGATTGCCATCAAAGACCAAGAGAGAACTACCTGGAGCCTGATCAAGGAATATCTAAGGACACTCAAGAAACCTAGTTGGATGGAAATTCAGTAGTTTAGTAAATACACAAAGAAGGCACACCACTACTATCTCAAAGATGATCTTCTCTTTAAACAAGTAAAGCCTGGACTTATGCCAAGAAGCGCAGTCACTGTCCCACAAGAGCAACTGAACATTATGATAAGTATCTATCAAGAAGAACCAGGAGGACATACAGGACATGAAGCCACCTACAATTCCACAGCTCAGAGGTACTACTGGGTAAACATGTACTATGATATTCAACACTTTGTTGAGTCATGTGGAGCCTTCCAGAAGAGATCCTCTAAGCATTATGAAGAACCACTGCATCCTACTTACACAATCTGTGTATGGCAAAAGGTTGGTATTGACCTTGTCTACATGCCAACAGCTGGATCAAAGAAGTAACTGATTGTTGATAGGGATGACCCTAGTGGATGGGCAGAAGCTCAAGCCTTGCCCAACAACAAGAGCCATACCATATGGAGATTTATACTTGAAGACATTATATACAGATTTGGCTGCATCCAGCAGTTTGTTGCTGACAGAGGAGAGATCACATCTGTATTGATTCCAGAGTTGTGCTCAGAGTACAAGATACACATTGCTTTTACTACAGCTTACCACCCTCAAGCCAATGGAACGGTAGAGAGGACTTGGACCACTGGTGAACTCTCTTGTCAAGAACTGGGAGAATAATACAATTACATCTTGCACTCTGGGCTAATAGAATCACTACCAAGAGAACAAGTGTATTATTGCCATTACGCTACTCTGTGGACATGACTGCATACTACTTGTTGAGTTAGACACAGTCACTTGGAACTCTTTGGACTGGAAATCTAATATGCAGACTGAAGACCTCCTAGCCACTTGTATACAGCAACTTGATTACCATGACCTAAATATCAACAGAGCTGCTGAACAACTTAATGATACACAGCAGAAGAGCAAAGTGCCATTTGACAAGTCACACTCAAGAAGACCAAAGCCACAATCACTAGGAGACCCAGAATTACTTTATGATTCCACCTTGTACAAACAATGGAGTTGGAAGTTTGACAACAAATGGACTGGCCTCTATCTCATTTCCAAAGTGCTTGGAAATGGAAGTTATTAGACTTGTTCCATTGGATAGTGCCATATAGTACCAGCCTATTTATAGTGCTGGATTGATCTGGCACTATCTGGCACTATAATTTCTACCATCATGCCAGTGGTAGGATATAGTTACTGGTAATTTTGCTCAATCTTACTTATGTTGATCAGAGTGGTGCTTTCCTTGCTTTATTTACTCTTCATAATGCTCCAGACACATTTCTCTCAGTGGATGTCTTCTTGTATGAATATACTGTGCATTGATAAGTATCTTAACTATTTTACCTATTCTGCTGTTTTCTCCTATATATGACTTTTGTCTGTATTTACCTGCCAATATGCTGAATATCTTCAGATATCCAAATGTATGCTCTACCCTCACTCTGAAATGATTAAACATCTCATTGTAGTGCTTCTGCTTCCTGATAAGCACACCACTTCTTGGCTTCCTATGAGCAGTAATACATCCTAATCTCTGACAATCCTCTTCTATATAAGCTGAGTCTGCCATACATTTCTCCCCTCTACTGAATTCTGGATGATTCTCTACCCAGAGTGCTTTGTCATGCCTACTTCCAGCAAATGGCCCACTAAACCAGATGATGTTACCCTCAATGTCAGACAGTCCTTGAAATTTCACACAGTGTGCCTTGTACTTGCCAGGATAAACTACCTCTGCCCTGTAGAAGGTCTGCTATTCCTGACTGGGAAGGTATCCAAAATTCTCCTTATATGGAACCTGTTGCTGAATACTCTGGGATATGGAAGTCTATTGGAGCTTCTGAACCTAGTACTCCAAGCTTGCTCTAAGTAATTGATTTTTAGATACCTAAAAGGAACTGCTGATATCTGTTTAAGATACACTTATAAGGATTCAGAACAGGATCTTGTGGGATACTCTGATGCTGATTGGGGATAAAATTTGGAAGACAGAAGATCCACCATAGGATACACCTTTCTTTACTGTAAAGGAGCAATTTCATGGAATTCAAGAAAGCAACCAACCGTAGCACTTTCCACCACAGAGGCAGAGTATATGGCAGCCTGTGAAGCTACAAAAGAAGCAATGTGGTTAAGAAAGCTCTTTACAGATTTAGGCCTATGTCAAAAAATGCCTATTACTTTATTTCAAGATAATCAAGAATGTATACAATTAGGTAGAAATCCAACTTTTCATGCTAGAACTAAGCACATAGATATTAGACATCATTTCATACGTGAAGCTATAGAGAATAACTTAGTTAGCTTAGTTTACTGTCCTACAGATGAAATGATTGCAGACATATTTACTAAACCATTAGCTAGAGACAAGTTTGAATATCTTAGGTCAAAATTAGGACTGGTCAGTATGAACATTTAGCTGAGTGGGAGTGTTGTAAAAATTTGTATTTCCACCTATATATTCACCTAACTTAGTCACTTAGATCATCACCTTCAAATCCTAGAGAATACTGACCAAAATTCCTTGTCAGGATTTACTTAGAATATTTTCACCAAAATACCAGGTACCCAGAACATGAAAATTCTTAAAGTTGTCCAAACAGCCCCAAACTTTGCACAAATGTTCCTGGGACCTTCCTTAATGTATTCTACATGTTTGTAATGCCAAGACCATGTAAAAGTATAAATACTACTTTTATATTCAATAAATCATTATGTGAAAACCACATAATCTACTTGTGCTCCCAATCACTTCCAATATCTCCAAGACTCTTACAACAGGTTATGAGCCCCAAGCTGTTGCACTCTGCAATGTCTACTCCTGCTATTACTGGAATTTTTCCCCCTGCTGAAAAGTTGGATGGATCTAACTACCAAGTGTGGAATGTGAAGATGAAGATGCTGCTACAAGAGAGAGGCCTTTGGGATCTTGTCATGGGAGAAGAATGCCCTCCTAAAAGCATGGGAGAGAAAGCCCTAACATACCAGAAGAAAGAACAAAGTTCCTTTAACTGCATTTGCCTTAATGTTAAAGACAAATTGCTAATTCAATGCTCAAGAACAAAAACAGCAAAGAATGCCTGGAAAGCATTAGAAGACACCTACCAGTCATGCTCTGCTGCCAAGAAGATGTATCTGAGACAAAAATTCTTTACTACAAAGATGATGCCAGGAGAAGATATGAAAAATCTAATTAACAGAACTACCCTGCTGGTAGATAAGATGGAATCTGTGGGCATACCAACTACTGATGAGGATGTGATAGTAACCATCATGAATAGCCTGACAGACAAGTTTCAGGGCCTTGTATCAGCCCTAGAGTCCAGAGCTGAAGTTTTGACCTTATATTACATATATGGAAGGCTCCTAGATGAAGAATTAAGAAAATCAAGCACCAATAAGAAGGAAGAAGAAAATGCTTTAATAAGCAATGATAACCAACAAAGTAGGTACCCAAGACCCTACAAAGGTGACAGCAACCTGTTTTGCAACTACTGCAAAAGGAAAGGACACACATCAGACTGGTGTAGTGGGGTGACAGTGACACCCACTGACAGATGTGCTCATTCCCTTATTTTCTTCTTCCCTATATCTCTACTACACTTATCTTAGTTTTATCCCATCTGTCTTACCCAGTCAGTACTATCCCATAAGCCGGTTGACTATCACACCTGCTTACCTTATTGCATAAGTTACCCCTCACTTTATGTAAGATTACTAGCTATAAGTACTTCTATATCAGGCAAGTACCCGCGCCTGTACCTGTGACACATGATCAACTCGTGTCACCATCCCTACCATTTCCATACCATATATGGTATCCCTATGTTATACAGGTTTCAGAATACTGATTCCTGATTGGTTGGATGTGCTGTGCCTCTTAGAACCTTCCGGCACCTACTTAGAACATTCTTAGGTCATTCTGATGTCATTGAGATTTCTATTGATTTCCAGAACCTTCTGGAACACCATGATCAGTAATCACTTAGCCTGTAACAAAAGTATATAAGGGAGGCTATCCCTCAACAATAAATCATCATCCCTTTTATCAATATACCAACTTGTTGATTAGTGTGATCACTGCTACCTGCTGCTACCTGAACTTCCAACCCCAAACCACAGGACACTCCCAGGAAACTGCACTGACAGCCAACTGACCTTGGAGGCACTACTTGTGAGGAATACTCAGAGTAGGTATCTTTTATTATATTTGATTCTTTCCCAAGTTTGTTCTTGTACAGGCAAAGATACTTTTCTGTCTTTGTAACTATTGACCA
The DNA here is from genome assembly GCA_002104905.1 of Basidiobolus meristosporus CBS 931.73. NCBI lineage: Eukaryota > Fungi > Basidiobolomycota > Basidiobolomycetes > Basidiobolales > Basidiobolaceae > Basidiobolus > Basidiobolus meristosporus. The sequence goes on along the minus strand of MCFE01000047.1, from coordinate 84,011 downwards.
CAGCTGCATTCTTATCAAGTCCCTGCTGGTGGAGTTTACAGTTGTTTTGACTTTAGAAGCTTTAGTACATTGTCATCTCAAAGGACGCTGAACCCAGCACATACTTTTGTTAGGATGCCAACTAAGTTGGGGATTGTAGCTCAATAGTTTTCCCTTGACAAGCTTGTGGCTTTATTCCCCTTCACATTAGATTAAAGACAGAACCCAAGTATTCCTAGCAAGCTTTTGCCAGAGGTTATTGCATCCAGTGAACACCCCACACACAAAACACTTGAGAAGTGTTGGACGTATCTCTCCCTTGGACCTATACACCACCACACCGGTGTCTCAAAAAGAAAGATAATTAGCAAAAGAAGCCTGAATATGGAAATGCTGCAACAACTGAAGATAGACTATTCATATCTGCACTAAATATGACCACAAACAAGGATTCTCAGACGTGGTATATTGACTCTACAGCATCTCAGCACTTAAACATACCAAAAAGAACTTTTTACACAATATCAAGAAATTCCAAGAAGGTTTTCATGGGTGATGATAAAGCATTTGATGCAGTGGGAGAAGGAACAATCCAAGTAAACCTAAGTAGCAGTGAAGGAAGCCATGCCTGACCTTTAAAGAAGTATTCTATGTACCAGAAATATCCAAGTACCTACTCTCTGTAAGCAAGGCCACAGCAGAAGGACTCAGTTTCAGTTTTGACAATTCTAGATGCAGGATCACTGATCAAAATGGTGCTCATATTGCTTCAGGTATCAGAGATCAGAATCTATACAAGTTGATGTATATTAGACTGGTTCCATTGTGCCATTGATCATAGTGCCAGAGAGTGCTGTATATTTTGTTATTAATTTGCTATTTTAGGGTCATATGCATGTCAATTTTGATCTCAAATTGGCACTGTATGGCACCATCTGGCATAATATCTGGAGTGATAATTGATCCCCCAGTTAATTTGGAGCACTGTGAAGCCTGCATATATGGGAAACAAGCCAGACAACAGATCAAGAGCTCTGGGTTAATCAAAACTAAGAAAAAATTAGATCTAATTCACTCAGATCTGTGTGGACCTATGCAAAATTTATCCTCAGGCGGGATGAAGTATTTAATCACTTTAATTGATGATTATACAAGATACACATGGGTCTACTTCATGGAGAGAAAGGAAGAAGCTCTGTCTAAGTTCAGGGAGTTTAAAGCCATGGTGGAGAGAGAAACTGGTGAAAAAATCAAGAAAATACGCTCTGACAATGGTGGAGAATATACCTCAAAATTCTTCATCCACTTCTGCAAAATTCATGGGATAAAGCAAGAGACTACTGTACCATACTCCCCACAGCAAAATGGAGTAGCAGAACAAGCTAACAGATCAATAATTGATATGGCAAGATCTATGATCCATGATCAAAAATTATCCTATGATTTTTGGGCGGAATCAGTTGCCACTGCTGTATACCTTAAAAATAGGAGTTATAACAGAATACTTTGTGATTCTACTCCATTTGAAGCATGGTATGGATAGAGACCAAGTGCAAAACATCCAAGAATATTTGGGTGTACAGCATATGCCCATTAAACTGGCCAGAAATCAATCAAAATTTGAGCCAAAAAGTGTAAAATGCATACTTTTGGGCTACTGCAATGAGAGTAAGGCATACAGACTCTACAATACCAAAGCAAAGAAGCTGATCAAGTCCAGGGATGTGTTGTTTGATGAAAATTCAAAATTTTTACAAAAAATGACATGAGATGATGACAAAAATTTGATCTCAAGTCCACCAATTGTCAGGATTGAATCAGAGCAAAACAATGAGAATCTTTTCACTCCAGAGGACTCTACAACCGTGATTCAGTCAGAATCAGTGCCCAGGAATATCCCAGAAGTGATCATTTCAGTATCAAATGCCCCAAGATCTAATTGGGTAAGAAATAGCCCAAATTACTATATCAATGAGGGTGCAAAATTAGCTAATGCCTATTCAGTCCATGGTGATGAACCTTCAACTGTAAAAGAGGCCCTAAATAGCCCTCAGAAAAGGTTTTGGAGATCTGCAATGACTGAGGAATATCAGGCCCTGATGGAAAATCAAGCTTGGGACTTGGTCAAATTACCAATCAACCAAAAATCAATTGGATGCAGATGGGTCTTCAAGACAAATGCAAGGCTGATGGTACAATTGAAAGATACAAAGCAAAACTTGTGGCCAAAGAATACTCTCAAACAAAAGGACTTGACTATACTGAGACCTTTGCACTGGTAGCCAAGTTTAATTCCATCAGATTAATATTTGCTATAGCAGCCAAATATACATTTTTTATTCATCAAATGAATGTAAAAACTGCATTTTTGAATGGAGAACATGATGAGGATGTGTATATGGACCAGCCTGATAGGTTTGCTGACCAAGATAACCCCCATTTGGTCTGCAAGCTTAAAAAGTTCCTATATGGTCTCAAACAATCACCATGAGCCTGGAATTGCAAGATAAATTCTTATTTGGAATCTTTGAGTTTTAAAAGGTGTAATGCTGACTATAGTATATGCTATAAGCCAGATAGAGCAAATCCAGTTCTATTAGCTCTATATGTGGATGATCTTATTATAGCCGACAATGACCTAGAAAGATTATAAGAGACTAAATCCAGCCTATCTAAGGAGTTCAAGATGTCCAATCTAGGAGAACTTAGTTACTACTTAGGGATTAAGATCTCCATAGACAGAAGTACCCAGACTATCACCCTAAGTCAATCCAAGTATATTCAAGATATACTAAAGAAGTACAAAATGGAAGACTGTAAACCGGCAGCTACCCCAATGGAGACAAACCTTAACTTGGTCAAAACTCTACCAAATCAAGAAAGCTTGGTGCCATCTGAAAGCTCTGACTTTCCTTATCAATCTATTGCTGGCAGTCTGATGAATATCATGCTTGGAACACATCCAGATATCTCATATTCAGTGGGAGTTGTCAGCCAGCATAATCAGAACTATGGATCTGATCATATTGCAGCAGTTAAACGGATTTTTAGATACCTAAAAGGAACCGCTGAGATCTGTTTAAGATACACTTATAAGGATTCAGAACAGGATCCTGTGGGATACTCTGATGCTGATTGGGGACAAAATTTGGAAGACAGAAGATCCACCATAGGATACACCTTTCATTACTGTAAAGGAGCAATTTCATGGAATTCAAGAAAGCAACCAACTGTAGCACTTTCCACCACAGAGGCAGAGTATATGGCAGCCTGTGAAGCTACAAAAGAAGCAATGTGGTTAAGAAAGCTCTTTACAGATTTAGGCCTATGTCAGAAAATGCCTATTACTTTATTTCAAGATAATCAAGGATGTATACAATTAGGTAGAAATCCAACTTTTCATGCTAGAACTAAGCACATAGATATTAGACATCACTTCATACGTGAAGCTATAGAGAATAACTTAGTTAGCTTAGTTTACTGTCCTACAGATGAAATGATTGTAGACATATTTACTAAACCATTAGCTAGAGACAAGTTTGAATATCTTAGGTCAAAATTAGGACTGGTCAGTATGAACATTTAGCTGAGTGGGAGTGTTGTAAAAACTTGTATTTCCACCTATATATTCACCAAGCTTAGTCACTTAGATCATCACCTTCAAATCCTAGAGAATACTGACCAAAATTCCTTGTCAGGATTTACTTAGAATATTTTCACCAAAATACCAGGTACCCAGAACATGAAAATTCTTAAAGTTGTCCAAACAGCCCCAAACTTTGCACAAATGTTCCTGGGACCTTCCTTAATGTATTCTACATGTTTGTAATGCCAAGACCATGTAAAAGTATAAATACTACTTTTATATTCAATAAATCATTAAGTCAAAACCACATAATCTACTTGTTCTCCCATTCACTTCCAACATCTCCAAGACTCTTACAACAGTATTTTGGTGAAAATATTCTAAGTAAATCTCAACAAGGAATTTGGTCAGTATTCTCTAGGATTTGAAGGTGATGATCTAAGTGACTAAGTTAGGTGAATATATAGGTGGAAATACAAGTTTTTACAACACTCCCACTCAGCTAAATGTTCATACTGACCAGTCCTAATTTTGACCTAAGATATTCAAACTTGTCTCTAGCTAATGGTTTAGTAAATATGTCTGCAATCATTTCATCTGTAGGACAGTAAACTAAGCTAACTAAGTTATTTTCTATAGCTTCACATATGAAATGATGTCTAATATCTATGTGCTTAGTTCTAGCATGAAAAGTTGGATTTCTACCTAATTGTATACATCCTTGATTATCTTGAAATAAAGTAATAGGCATTTTCTGACATAGGCCTAAATCTGTAAAGAGCTTTCTTAACCACATTGCTTCTTTTGTAGCTTCACAGGCTGCCATATACTCTGCCTCTGTGGTGGAAAGTGCTACAGTTGGTTGCTTTCTTGAATTCCATGAAATTGCTCCTTTACAGTAATGAAAGGTGTATCCTATGGTGGATCTTCTGTCTTCCAAATTTTGTCCCCAATCAGCATCAGAGTATCCCACAGGATCCTGTTCTGAATCCTTATAAGTGTATCTTAAACAGATCTCAGCGGTTCCTTTTAGGTATCTAAAAATCCGTTTAACTGCTGCAATATGATCAGATCCATAGTTCTGATTATGCTGGCTGACAACTCCCACTGAATATGAGATATCTGGATGTGTTCCAAGCATGATATTCATCAGACTGCCAGCAATAGATTGATAAGGAAAGTCAGAGCTTTCAGATGGCACCAAGCTTTCTTGATTTGGTAGAGTTTTGACCAAGTTAAGGCTTGTCTCCATTGGGGTAGCTGCCGGTTTACAGTCTTCCATTTTGTACTTCTTTAGTATATCTTGAATATACTTGGATTGACTTAGGGTGATAGTCTGGGTACTTCTGTCTATGGAGATCTTAATCCCTAAGTAGTAACTAAGTTCTCCTAGATTGGACATCTTGAACTCCTTAGATAGGCTGGATTTAGTCTCTTATAATCTTTCTAGGTTATTGTCGGCTATAATAAGATCATCCACATATAGAGCTAATAGAACTGGATTTGCTCTATCTGGCTTATAGCATATACTATAGTCAGCATTACACCTTTTAAAACTCAAAGATTCCAAATAAGAATTTATCTTGCAATTCCAGGCTCATGGTGATTGTTTGAGACCATATAGGGACTTTTTAAGCTTGCAGACCAAATGGGGGTTATCTTGGTCAGCAAACCTATCAGGCTGGTCCATATACACATCCTCATCATGTTCTCCATTCAAAAATGCAGTTTTTACATTCATTTGATGAATAAAAAATGTATATTTGGCTGCTATAGCAAATATTAATCTGATGGAATTAAACTTGGCTACCAGTGCAAAGGTCTCAGTATAGTCAAGTCCTTTTGTTTGAGAGTATTCTTTGGCCACAAGTTTTGCTTTGTATCTTTCAATTGTACCATCAGCCTTGCATTTGTCTTGAAGACCCATCTGCATCCAATTGATTTTTGGTTGATTGGTAATTTGACCAAGTCCCAAGCTTGATTTTCCATCAGGGCCTGATATTCCTCAGTCATTGCAGATCTCCAAAACCTCTTCTGAGGGCTATTTAGGGCCTCTTTTACAGTCTGGGCCTCATCAATATGGACTGAATAGGCATAGACTAAGTTTGTACCCTCATTATATAGTAATTTGGGCTATTTCTTGCCTGATTGGATCTCCGGGCATTAGATACCAGAATGATCACTTCTGGGATATTCCTGGGCACTGATTCTGGCTGAACCATGGTTGTAGAGTCCTCTGGAGTGAAAAAATCTTCATTGTTTTGCTCTGATTCAATCCTGACAATTGGTGGACTTGAGATCAAATTTTTGTCATCATCTCATGTCATTTTTTGTAAAAATTTTGAATTTTCATCAAACAACACATCCCTGGACTTGATCAGCTTCTTTGCTTTGGTATTGTAGAGTCTGTATGCCTTACTCTCATTGCAGTAGCCCAAAAGTATGCATATTACACTTTTTGGCTCAAATTTTGATTGATTTCTGGCCAGTTTAATGGGCATATGCTGTACACCCAAATATTCTTGGATGTTTTGCACTTGGTCTCTATCCATACCATGCTTCAGATGGAGTAGAATCACAAAGTATTCTGTTATAACTCCTATTTTTAAGGTATACAGCAGTGGCAACTGATTCCGCCCAAAAATCATAGGATAATTTTTGATCATGGATCATAGATCTTGCCATATCAATTATTGATCTGTTAGCTTGTTCTGCTACTCCATTTTGCTGTGGGGAGTATGGTACAGTAGTCTCTTGCTTTATCCCATGAATTTTGCAGAAGTGGATGAAGAATTTTTAGGTATATTCTCCACCATTGTCAGAGTGTATTTTCTTGATTTTTTCACCAGTTTCTCTCTCCACCATGGCTTTAAACTCCCTGAACTTAGACAGAGCTTCTTCGTTTCTCTCCATGAAGTAGACCCATGTGTATCTTGTATAATCATCAATAAAAGTGATTATATACTTCATCCCACCTAAGGATAAATTTTGCATAGGTCCACACAGATCTGAGTGAATTAGATCTAATTTTTTCTTAGATTTGATTAACCCAGAGCTCTTGATCTGTTGTCTGGCTTGTTTCCCATATATGCAGGCTTCAAAGTGCTCCAAATTAGCTGGGGGACCAGTTTTCACTCCAGAAATTAGCTGATCTTTGATCATTTTACGTAAATAATCAAATTGATGTGTCCAAATCTCCTGTGCCAAAGCATTGGTGTTTCTTCATTTAAGTTACTTATATTGGCTTCCAGATATGATGGAATAAAAGTTAACTTGGATAGATTCTGATCTCTGATGCCTGAAGCAATATGCACACCATTTTGATCAGTGATCCTGCATCCAGAATTCTCAAAACTGAAACTGAGTCCTTCTGCTGTGGCCTTGCTTACAGAGAGTAGGTACTTGGATATTTCTGGTACATAGAGTACTTCTTTAAAGGTCAGGCATGGCTTCCTTCACTGCTACTTAGGTTTACTTGGATAGTTCCTTCTCCCTCTGCATCAAGTGTTCTATTGTCACCCATGAAAACCTTCTTGGAATTTCTTGATATTGGGTAAAAAGTTCTTTTTGGTGTGTAAAGTGTTGAGAAGCTCCAGAGTCAATATACCACGTCTGAGAATCCTTGTTTGTGGTCATATTTAGTGCAGATATGATTAGTCTATCTTCAGTTGTTGCAGCATTTCCATATTCAGGCTTCTTTTGCTGATTATCTTTCTTTTTGAGATACCGGTCTGATGTGTGTCCTTTCCTTTTGCAGTAGTTATAAAGCAGGTTGATGTTGCCTTTGTAGGGTCTTGGGTACCTCCTTTGTTGGTTATTGTTGCTTATTACAGCATTTTCTTCTTCCTTCTTATTGGCGCTTAATTTTCTTAATTCTTCATCCAGGAGCCTTCCATAGATATAATTTAAGGTCAAATCTTCAGTTCTGGACTCTAGGGCTAATACAAGGCCCTGGAACTTGTCTGTCAGGCTATTCATGATGGTAACTATCACATCCTCATCAGTACTTGGTACTGTTGTGAAAATTTGTAATTCCACCTAAATATTCACCTAGCTTAGTCACTTAAATCATTTCCCTCAAATTCTAGAGAATACTGACCAAATTCCTTGTTGGTATTTACTTGGAATATTTTCATCAAAATACCAGGTACCCAGAACATGACAATTCTCAAAGTTGTCCAAACAGCCCTAAACTTTGCACACATGTTCTTGCAACCTTCCTTAGCCTACTCTACATGTTTGTAATGCCAAGACCAAGTAAAAGTATAAATACTACTTTTACATTCAATAAATCATTAAGTGAAAACCACATAATCTACTTGTTCTCCCAATCACTTCCAATATCTCCAAGACTCTTACAACAGGTACACCCACATATTCCATCTCATCCACTAGCAGGGTAATTTTGTTAATTAGATCTTGCATTTCTTCTCCTGGCAGCATCTTTGTGGTAAGAATTTTTGTTGCAGATACATTTTCTTAGCAGCTGAACAAGAGTGATAGATGTCTTCTAATGCCTTCCAGGCATTCTTTGCCATTTTTGCTCTTGAGCATTGTATTAGCAATTTGTCTTTAACATTGAGGCAAATGCAGTTAAAGACACTTTGTTCTTTCTTCTGGTATGTTAGGGCTTTCTCTCCCATGCTTTTAGGAGGGCATTCTTCTCCCATGACAATATCCCAAAGGCCTCTTTCTTGTAGCCACATCTTCATCCGCACCTTTCATACTTGGTAGTTAGATTCATCAAACTTTTCAGCAAAGGGAATATCCCAGTAATAGCAGTAGTAAACTTTGCAGAGAGTGACAGCTTGGGGCTCATAACCTGCTGTAAGAGTCTTCAAGATATTGGAAGTGATTGGGAGAACAAGTAGATTATGTGATATTCACTTAATGATTTATTGAATGTAAAAGCAGTATTTATACTTTTATATGGTCTTGGCATAATAAACACATAGAACAGTCTTAGAAAGGTCTCAAGAACATGTGTGCAAAGTTTGGGGCTGTTTAATCAACTTATCTAATTTTCATATTCTGGGTACCTCATATTTTGGTGAAAGTATTCTAAGTAAATCCCAACAAGGATATTGATCAGTATTCTCTGAGATTTGAAGGTAATGATATAAGTGACTAAGCTAGGTGAATATTGAGGTGGAATTACAAGCTTTTACAACACATTTGATATACTCCAGCCATCAGCAAGATAGCCAGCTTTTCTGGGCACAATGGATGGTATTATTATCAAATGTGCAAGATCTAGAGGATTTACTCTATAACTTACGCACATTATCATTATCCAAACACCAACACCGCAAACATTGTCTTCTCCCAGAGAGAATGTACAGAAGTCAGCATGCAATTGCAGCAAAGCTCATAAGCTATAAGCCATTGGCCAGAATACTGAAATTACAAGGTATCTACTACCCAAAGTACTTCTCACAGGCTCCAAACAATATTCATACACATATGCAACTATATAAATGCAAGGACTGGATATGGTAGCTATGTATTTATTCAAGTGGCCTTCTAATGCCAATGCAGTACCTATGGTGGAAGATCAGCAAATGACCTTTATAACATTACTACCACTGTTTCAACAGGAATAATGTCAGCTCATACCAAAGCATTAATGAAGCAATTAGATGCAGTGGCTGATAGGATAAATGCAATAGCCCAGAGAAATCAGGAAATAGTCCAGAGACAGGATAAGCGGATAATATGTGTAGAGCAAGCAATATCACAGGTAGAGAAAGCTATATATAGGCTGCAAAGTAGGAACTTAAGAAGCTCAATATCACAGCCAAGAATTGAGACATTTTCTGATGTAACAGTGGAGGAATGCCATACAGTCTTAGAAGCACAACTATAGTGCCCAAAGATAAAGCCCACAGAAAAACCTATCACTGCATAGGAGTGAGAAGCGCAGTGTTTATACCAAAGCCTAAAAATCAAAAGACACTGAAGATCTGTGAAGCTGTTGAGTGCAATGACAAAGAGTGGGCTAATATTCAAAAGGCTGCAAGAAGTATAGCACACCAACACCTTAAGGCAGACATACCATGGGACCCCCAGGAACTCAAGACCAAGCAGAATGTGCCTGATTTGTTCCAAGCAGAATGAGCTTGGCCTGCTCCATGTGCATTATCCTCAACTCAATTGAGCAAACAGATTTTGGGCCAGCCTTGGAGTGCAAGGAGAGTATCTCAAGAATAGCAGAAACTATCAAAGGCAGAAGAACAAGGGTTCCTTGCCTAAAAACCAGCAGCTTCCTCAAGTGCTTATCACAAGGAGGGCTGAAAGCTTTATGCAGGTAGCAAAGAAACATCAGGCAGCCAGATGAGTTCTAATAAGGGACAAGCATGCAGAAACAGATGCATCAGTGCAGTATTTATCAAGGAGAAAGCATAGTTTAATACAAGAAGCACTGAATCATGGCAGCAGTAAAGGACCTGAAGGTGGTAAAGACACACCACTTTCTCAGGAGTATTTCACAAGTAAGGCCAGAAGCTCAAAACAAGCGGCAAAGAAATATAAGGTTGCCAGGAGAGAGCCAGCAAGGGACAAGCAGGCTAGCTGATATGAATACTGGGTTGAGTGGGAATGTTGTAGAAATTTGTAACTTGCACCAAACTTTATAATTGCACCTAAGTATTCACCCAACATTGACATTTGGATCATTACCTACATATTTTAGGGAATTCTGAGCAAATACCTTTTTGAAACTTACATAGAATATTTACCCCCAATACATATGGTGCCCATAACATAAGATTTCTCATACTTGGCCTAACTACCTCAAATTTATGAGGGCTTTCTAAGCATATTCTACATGTTTGGTTTTCTAAGGCCATGTAGAAATATAAATACTACTTCAGCATTCAGTAAGTCATTAAGTGATACCTACATAATCTACTTGTTATCCCAATCACTTCCAATATCTCCAAAACTATTACAACACAGTGTGGGTGAGAATTGAATCACTACAACATAAGCCTTCAGCTTAGTAAAGCACAGTCAATGTTGCTCATACCAACTCAACTCTGGACCTTAATTACCCTATCAGTCTATGTCCCTATGAAAAATCTCAAACTTGGAATTTGTCTGATTTGCAGCTGGTATTCTGCTGGTATTCTAATGGTATTTTGCTGGTATTCAGCTGGTGTTTTTGGTTCAAAATTTCAAATGCAATTTCTGGTGGAAGTAATGGGCAGTTAATTACCAAATTTGGAATGGATATTAGTTGGCCTAGTCTCCTCCTGGAGAATTTGTTTGCTTGCCTGCCCATCAGCTAACAACAGAGATATTGGGAGTGGTCAATTTTGAGAAACTTGGGAATCAGCTGATATTATGATGGTATTTTGCTAGCCTTTTCTTAATTTTTTTTCTTAGGGTGTGTGATTGTGTAGTGTTAGTCAATCAATAAAAATACTGGATTAAATATGATTGATGCTGCAAAGCAAATATCTCAATTCTCACAATATACCATAATGATGATACAAGCGTACACTAGAGTACATGGTAGGTAAAGCTTATGAGAGTTACTCAGAGACTTATGCATTGGATTTGAATTGTAAATATGTAATTTTGAAGATAATCAAGGTGATATTTCATTTGCTAGAGCGTTTACTACTCATGCCAGAACCAAGCATATAGATATCTAACGTCACTTTGTTGGAGAAGCAGTTGAGAATTAGCTGATAGACTCAGTGTATTATCCACCTCACAAAATGATAGCAGATATCTTGGCCAGGCCATTAAATAGGATTCAATTTGAGAGACTCAAAGAGATAGAGAGATTTAGATATTACTTGGTAGAGGGAGAGTGCTGAAATACTGATTGAGTATCTTCAAGTATGAACGTTGAATCATTGTATAAGACCACGACCGTATAAATTCTATGGGATCGGGATTGCACCTGCAGCAGCACATGTACCCCACCCAAGCTTCCTGCCTAAGTCCCACCCGATATGAGCCAATTTGGGGAATAATTAAGCTGTACGATGCAGTAATCAAAAGTTCCGTTGAATTCAGCACGACGAGTTAACAGTGCATCTGGGTGTCACTTCGACTATATATATATTTGTGGGGAACGTTTAGAGAAGTTCATCATCTCCGACGAAATGAAATCAACACTGTACCTTTCCCTATTATTCCTTAGCTCGCTGGCTTCGTTGAGTGCAGAATGTATCAATGGGGAGATGAAGTGCAACAGTATACCGAATCAATATGATCACTGCTCCAATGGTGCGTGGATTACACGCAATTGTGGTGACGGGACCGTATGCACATCAACTGAGGAAAAGGCAGTGATTTGTACATATCCAGAGCCCAATGATGCACACACCAACAGTGCAATGGATACCACCAAATCGAACAGCCTTAAAGAGCCTGTATCAGCTGTGGATACAACGGAGGTTTCTGAAGAGGGAATGGAAGATTCAAATGATGACACCAAGAAGGAGGAGAAGCCCCCAGGGAGGAAGGACGTAAATGGCAATAAAGCCCCAGATACCCACGGTGATCCAAGGATGTTGAAAAGAATGATGGAATTATAGATTAGCGAGCAAAAATAAATGGCAACGCCCCCATAGTGGTTACTTTAACCGATCGGAGCGGCATTTTTATTCTAATTATCTAGCGTTGGTTCTCTTGGTTTACAGTTCTTAATGATCCTCAGTGGGACTGGCATTCTCGCTGGGTACCTCTGCTTCACCATTTTCTACCACATTCGCGCCATCATCTTGGTCAGGCGCCTTTCCCATATCTTGCATCTCACTCTCGACATTTTCTTCCTGAGGGTTGTTATTTACGGCATTTTCATACTCTGGACTCTTGTAATCGTTCTCCCCTTGGTCTTTGTTTTCTGCAACAGGGGCTACTACTTCTTTTACACCAGCTTCCTCGGAATCATTCACGGGAGTAGAGTTATTTTCTTGATTTTCGATGGCATCCTTTGGATATTCGGGCTGATCCGCAGAGTTACCCTCGTTGTCGTTGGTATAGTCGGGATCCTTTTTACCATCGGAACCGGCATCGTAATCCTTAGAATCACTCTGTACAGTGTTTGTTTCATCGGGGTCCTCATGATTGTTAGGGTAACTGACGTTACTTTCTCCTTCATCATCTTCATCACCCTCATTGGCATCTCCCCCATTACTTTCGTTAGTTGTTTCTTCCAAGTCGGACGAATATTTACTCTCATTTTCTTCCTCAGCTTCCTCCTCTATCTCTTCTTCATCCAGGGCATCGTTCGAGGCATTTCCAGCGTAAGCATCTTGCTCATTGGAGTCATCATAGCCGCATATGACATAACCCTTTTTTGTGGATTGGCAAACTGTGCCAGTAGCACACTGGATCTTCTTCCACGTGTTGTTATCGCACATCCGAATCGAGCCTTCAGAGCATTTTACTACGCCATTGCTACAATCCGCTGCTACCTTAGTCAATAGAAAGAGGGAGGCGAGCATTAATTTACCAGATGATCTCATGATTTAATAAGGGATGGGTTAGTTGGGTTATTCAGGTTGAGAACTTCTTGGTAGCTTATATATCCCTTCCAGCGGGACGGAAGTTTTAGCCTGAATAATCCACGTTTCCTTGCATTCTACTTGGTGCCCAACAATTGCCAACCCTTCCAGAATGCCTCGATCTTCGCAAATTTCTTACACCTACATAATCCTACTTCTCCTTCAAATTGGATACGATTGTTCATTGTGGGTTGTCTTAAGAGGAAATAAAGCTCAACACCGTTATTGGCTATTCGGATCCAATCTTGAGTTTGGCTAACACAGGAAATGCGCCAGAAATTGCAATAAATTTGACCCAAGTGCCAAGGAGCATTTATGCTACCTTTAATTAGCAACTTTCTCAGGACTCAGAATCAACCCGGGGATTCTGAAACCAAGCAATAAATATCTTAGGAGCCTCCAATATATTAGGTCAGGTCCCATTACAACTCACATATAAACTTGCGTTCTCGCATTAGTTTGATCTCATAGTTTTCACACTCACAGCACCCGCATAACATGAAGTACATCTCTAGCATAAGTCTGTTCACCTTGGCCTTGGCTTCCCATGTTGCTGGCGACTGCACTAATGGCCAGCTACAATGCTCCGGGGATGAGATCCAAATCTGCGACAATAGTAATTGGCAAGTCATCCAGTGTGCCACTGGAACTGTTTGCCAGTCAGGCGATGATGGTACCCCTATATGTAGCTTCCCAACTTCCTCGGACAATACTGACGACACGAGTGGTGTTGATGAGAGTAATGGAGATACAGGTGATGCCGATGCTAGTGTAACTAGTTTTACTGTTGATACAGATAACCAGGCAAGTGGTGGAGATGACCGAAGAGATACCAACGATGGAATTACTGATGGCGACGATGGCGACGATGGCGACGACGGTGATGATGGCGATGACGGTGACGATGGCGACGATGACGACGATGGCGACGATGGCGACGATGGCGACGATGGCGACGATGGCGACGATGGCGACGATGGCGACGATGGCGACGATGGCGACGATGGCGACGATGGCGACGATGGCGACGACGGTGACGATGGCGACGATGGCGACGATGGCAACGACGGTGACGATGGCGACGATGGCGACGACGGTGACGACGGTGACGACGGTGACGACGGTGACGACGGTGACGACGGTGACGACGGCGACGATGGCGACGATGGCGACGATGGCGACGATGGCGACGATGGCGACGATGGCGATGATGGCGATGATGGCGATGATGGCGATGATGGCGACAATGGTGACGACGGTGATGATGGCGACAATGGTGACGGTGGTGATGATAGTAATAATGGCGACGACGGTGCTGATGGCGACAATGGCAACGACGGTGCTGATGGTGATGACAGTGATAATGGCGACGATGAATAGAACCCAGGTACTGGTGGTTGATAGCCAGCAGAGTTCGAAGAAATTTTTCTACTTATACCACTCATCACTTTTGATTCATGTGGCAATGCCCTCACAATCAGTTTTCTTTTGGAGCAGTTGATCTCTCATTCATATTTTTCCACGAATACCCATGCAATATCGAAATCAACACAATCACCTATTTGATTATACCATGTCTATACCAAAAAGCGGCAATAAATCCAAGGTCTTTTTATCATATAGTTGGTTCTCTTTCTTGCTCACACGACCTGATAGCTGGTTGTTGTAGGCACTTTCCCTATTAATTGATCCTGTACTTCGTTTGCAGCAATTGTTTATTTTGATTTACCTTCCGAGGAAATCAAACACCGCTTTCGGCTATCAAAGTTCATATCGATGATGATATATATGAAACCACCATTGGGAGCTTTCCACGCCATATTAGGACAAGTATCATTACAACTCATATATAAACTTGCGTTCTCTCGCTTGTTGGATCTCATATTTCTCACTTGCACAGTAGCCGTATAGCATGAAGTACATCTCTAGCATAAGTCTGTTCACCTGGGCCTTGACCTGCCATGTTGCTGCCGATTGCACCAATGGCCAGCTACAATGTTCCGGCGACGAGATCCAGATCTGCGACAATAGTAATTGGCAAGTCATCTAGCGTGCCACCGGGACTGTTTGCCAGTCAAGCGATGACGGCACACCCATCTATGGCTTTCCAGCTTCTTCAGACAACACTGACGATATAAGCAGGGTTGATGATAGTATTGGAGACACCGATGATACTGATACCAGTGCAACCAGCTTTACTGTTGATACTGACAACCAGCTAATTACTTCGGATGACCGGGGAGATGGTGGCGATGATACTGGCGACGACGGGGATGACGGGGAAGATGATGGTGCCTTTCAGGGTGATGATAGTGAAGATGGACAAGACGGTGGGGATGGTAGTACCGACAAGGAGCTGATAATGGAGACGATCAAGGTGATACCGGTGATGATGGCAACGATGAAACATTATCCATGTGTTGGCTTGGGGAGTCAAGGAATGAGCCAACGCACCTGCATGAGGTTTTCTTCTGGAGTAACTGATGTATCATTCATATTTTTCCATGGATGCCCAATATAATCACTGATCTGATTATCCATGTCTACATCAAAAAGGTCTAACAGAATTGATACCCTCAGTGCAAAATAAACAGTACATTTGTCATATCCGGTACACCAGTCCTATCAGATCATTTCAACCTTCAGTACATAGTGTCCAAAGATGAGGGCCTATTAGGAATGTCACAACTGTTATAGATTTCTTGTTTACGTTCTGTGGGCCATTCCTTTACTATCAAATCCGACTTGGCATCCGCAAGGATTGTTCATTTGTGCCGCCATGAAAAGAATGAAGCTCACTTTACTTCACATGGATTGGCTTAAACAAGTAAGTCGACTTACAAATCCAGCATCTAACTCAACCTAGGTTAGGTTAGCGCTAGTATTACAATCAAGGCAATTCCTATTATTAATTTCATTTGTGTTCTCACTATCCTTCAATCTTGTTCTAGATGTCAAGGAGTATTCATGCTTCCTTTTAATTGACAACTTCTGGAGGATCCAGAATCAGCAATTTTCTGAAACTAGGCAATAAGTAATTTAGGAGGCAAAGTCCCATTACAGGTCGTATATAAATTTGCGTTCTCGCATTAGTTTGATCTCATAGCTTTCACATTCACAGCATCCGCAAAACATGAAGTACATCTCTAGCATAAGTCTGTTCACCTTGGCTTGGCTTCCCATGTTGCTGCCGATTGCACCAATGGCCAGCTACAATGCTCCGGCGATGAGATCCAGATCTGCGACAACAGCAATTGGCAGGTCATCCAGTGCGCCACCGGGACTGTTTGCCAGTCAAGCGATGATGGCACACCCATCTGTAGCTTTCCAGCTTCTTCAGATGATACCGACACCACAGGTGGGGTTGGTGAAAGTGGTGGAGACGCTAACGATGGCGACACTGGCGCAACCAGTATTGCTGCCGATACTGATAATCAGGAGAGTACTTCAAATGGCCAAAGAGATGATAGCGATGGCACTGGCAATGATGGTGAAGACGATAGCGATGATACGGAAGACGGTGAAGACAACGGAGATAATACCAGTGGCGATGGAAATGGTGAAATCGATAATGAAGCGAGTGGAGACGATGGTAACACTAACCTTGAGGATGACGGGTAGTACCTTGCTGCGAATAATTGAAAACCATCAAAGTTTATTGAAATCTCACTATCAACCATATCGCACATCACTTGTCATCCGTGTACTTCTTCAGGAAGCCATGGGAAAAGTGATTGTCCTCACATTCAGTTTTTTCTGGTAGCTGATCTCTCATTCATATTCCTCCACAAATACTCGTTGAACGAAAACAATCAGAAATTAGAGATCATTAGGACTATGCCAAAAATGGGATTTTGTGGTCGGATGTAGTGGTAATTAATTCAGGATACTTATCTCACACTCATATAAACAAACCGTTTGTTCTTGCTTTTACAATCTTGTGGATACTGGAGCATTTAGAAATGTCGTCAAGCAACAGACATAAGTTTCATAATTCCATAATCATACACTTGGACTTAGGTTGATGGTCCTATAAGGAAGTACAAAGTGTTCAGCACTATTGTCGAGCTGTATAGATTAAATGTAGTCAGAAAATATATGTCAAAATCGAACTCATTCGGCTTGAGCAAACACAGGAACTGCACGCAAGATTGCTCATATTTATTTGCTCAATAGTTGGACCATAAAATGATGACTGTTTAACTTGGCAGGAGATTGTACAAGTGTGCCATAGGTTTCTTGCTCCACTACCGGTGAGAATTCGTTGTAACTATGGATCTTGGAGTTCCTTGCCTCTTTAAAGCCCTTGATTCGGATGAGTCCTTTGCTGTTATGACAGATACAAATACCCACATATCGTCAAAATAGCTCATATGCCTGCATACATAGTCTAGCTAAAACACTTCATGGATGTTTATCCTTCCAGCATTGGTCTACGCCTGTGCATCTGTATTTATGATTGACTTGCCTATAAGGACCAACCACTCTAGGTTTGGTTGACACCAGTAATAAATGTAAGCTGATAACTACAGTGGCCTCAATTCGATTTTCAATATCCCATCTTGAGCTTATAATAATGCATATATGGATTTTTTGAGATTTCACTTGGAGTCAAATTGTCGAAAATGTCTCTAGAATGCGCAAATAATCATGCAAACAATCCCATTGACTTCTCATCTACTTAGATTTCTCTGAGTTGCCTTTTAAGGAAATAAAGTTCAATGATGCGCAGTGCCGCTTTTGATTGTATAGATCAAGTAATGTATAGAACTGTCATCTGACACATTCTGGGGTGGGCTAACACACGCATTACACTCAAGATTGCTCATGATATTGATATCATTTGGCTACCCAATATCTGTCGAACTAGATTTACATGCCAAAGTGTATTAACAACCACCTCTGAATTCAGAATCATCGGATATTTAGGGGACTCTGAAACCAAGCAATAAGTGAATAGGAGCTTCCTGCATATTAGGCGAACTACCGCTACAACTCGTATATAAACTTGAGTCACCGAGTTCATCTAATCCTATAGTTCTCGCATTCATGGCATCAGCATAGCATGAAGAACATCCCCAGTATTGGTCTGTTCATCTTGGCCTTGGCTTCCCATGTTGCTGCCGATTGCATCAATGGCCAGCTGCAATGTTCCGGCGATGAGATCCAGATCTGCGACAATAGTGATTGGCAAGTCATCCAGTGTGCCACCGGGACTGTTTGCCAATCAAGTGATGATGGCACACCCATCTGCGGCTTTCCACCATCTTCAGATGATACCGACGGCGCAGGTGGGGTTGGTGAGAGTTCTGGAGACACCGATGATGGCGATACCAGTGTAACCAGCCTTGCTGTCGATACCGATGACCAGCCAAGTACTTCGGATGACCAGGGAGACAGTGGTGATGATGGCACCGATCAAAGGGATAATGGCGATATTCAAGGTGACAATGGGGAGGATGAAGGCAATGACGGTGAGGATGATGGTCAAGACGATAATAATAATAATGGTGAGGATACTAATGGCCAAAGTGAAGACGATGGTAGTGATGAAGGTAATAACGGCGGAGATAATGGTGAGGACGATGCTAGTGACCAAGTGGTCGACGACGGGAATGATGGTGACGGTGGTGAGGGCCAAGGTAATGATTCCAATGACGGTGGGGATGGTGATGATCAAGGGAACGATGGTGACGGTAGTGGGGGTGATGGGGACAACGGTGCGAACGACGATGACGACCAGGACAATGACAATGGTGACTCTAACACTGGTGGCGATGGACTTGTGATTGCAAACGAGTAGTGTTCGGTGAGAACTTTCCATTCTCTGCATCACTCCTCACATATCATCCATGTGCTGGCTTTGGAAGTCACCGGAAGAGCCACCACATTCACATTTGGTTTTCTCTTGGATTAACCGATCTCCCAGCCATACTATTGCATAAATACCAAATTAATCCTCTACCCCGCATAATCACTTATTATCATACCCCGTTTATACCGAAAAGGTCCAACAAATTGATCGCCTCATGCATATTTGATGACAATAAATTCGGAGCCCTTATTATCGTATTTCATGTGCCTTGTCTAAACAGGTCATCTGCACTTGCATTCCGCAATCTGCTCAAAAGTTGTGGACACCTCCTTGACGAATCAACCTTGGCACGTTTCTTTCCTACCTTTCACCAACATACAATTCGACCCCCATCTAGGATTATATATTGCATGTTACCTTATAAGGGAATAATGCTCAATGGAGTGCGATACCATTTTTGGTGGAATAGGTTCATACTAACCAAGCAGTGTATGAAACTAGCATTTTGCTCGTTCTGGGTTAGGCTGAGACAGGCAATGCATTAAAGATGGCACACTATATTAATATCATTTCTATCCCCAGAATCCTTTGATCTTAATCTAGTTGCCAAGGAGTACTAATGTTATGGTCTCATTAATGACCTCTAATAAAATCAAACTCAATAGAATTTCCGGAGTCTCTAAAAACCAAACAATAAGCAACTCAGGAGATTTCTACGCCATATTAGTAGCGAGGCACCGGTACAACTCGTATATAAATTTAAGTCACCGCGTTCATCTAATCCCATAGTTCTCGCATTCATAGCATGAAGTACATCTCCAGTATTGGTCTGTTCACCTTGGCCTTGGCTTCCCATGTTGCTGCCGATTGCACCAATGGCCAACTACAATGTTCCGGCGATGAGATCCAGATCTGCGACAATAGTGATTGGCAAGTCATCCAGTGTGCCACCGGGACTGTTTGCCAGTCAAGCGATGATGGCACACCCATCTGTGGCTTCCCAACTTCTTCGGATGATACCGACGGCACAGGTGGGGCTGATGAGAGTAATGGGGATATCAATGAGGACGATGCCAGTGTCATGAGTCTTACTGCCGATTCTGATAATACTTCAAACGACCAGGGCGATGGTGGTGATAATACTGGCGACAATGGTACTGATCAAGGGGATGATGGCGGTGATGGTGACGACGGTGATGTTGACGAAGCTACGGACGATCAAGGCGATGACGCTAATGAGAGTGATGCAAATGACCAAGATGAAATCGACAGTGCAGACGGCCAGGACGATGGGGAGGATAGCAATGACAACGGAGACGCCAACGATAACGGTGAGGATGACGCCGATGCTGGTGATAGTGGTGAAGACGATGATAACGACGGCGATAGTGCTGATGACCAAGGTGAAGATGATGGTAGTGGTGAAGCTGACAATCAAGGGGACGATGGTGCAGATGATGAAGGCAACAACGGCGGGGATGGTGTTGAAGACGATGGCAATGATGATGCTGATGACCAAGGTGAAGATGATGGTAGTGGTGAAGCTGACAATCAAGGGGACGATGGTGCAGATGATGAAGGCAACAACGGCGGGGATGGTGTTGAGACGATGGCAATGATGATGCTGATGACCAAGGTGACAATGGTGGAGATGATGGTACTGGGGGTGGGGATGGTAGTGACGATCAAGGGGATGATGGTGGAGATGCTGATGACAATGGTGACTCCAACTCTGGTGATAATGAATAGTCCTGCTACTTGTAGTTGAAATCTAGCATAGTTCAGTGAAATTCTCCACCTATCTATATCACTCATCAAATATCATCCATGTGCTGACTCAAGAGGGCATAGGAAAAGCCACCACATTCACGTTCAGTTTTCTTATTGAGTAGTTGATCTCTCAAGGCTATCTTTTCCCTAATACCCAAGTAACATCTTAATAAACACAGCTATTTAATTCCATACCACGTTTGTACCAGAAAGATTCAGCAAGAGCAATGCCTTTGTGTAATGATTATGCTTTTACTTTTGGTGGCAATAAATTCACGATCTTTTATTTATTCAGGCTTCAGATGCTTTTCTACCATATTTTCTGTAGCGTTTGTATTTTCAGATAGTGGGCTATCAAACCCAACGCATGTGGACTAGGAATCTGGAGGACGAGCACTAGTTTTTACCATCCCTTTGAGTTAGAGAGCAACTCGGCATTTCTAGGTTAGCTTTGGAACTCTTTACTGAATATATCGATAGAAATACACATGAAACTATATAACTACAACACCAATTAATATGAGAGACATTGTTCTGAAAGTTTAAACTAAGGCTACATAATTTTCCTGCTCGACAACTAATGGCGACTCGCTGCATCCAAGAATCTGTGATACCATGGTCTCCTTACAGCCCTTGATACGGTTGAGTTCTTTGCTGGAATAGTTGACTAGTCCTTTGCCGACCATCACCGTGCCAATCTCACCATTCTTGTTGATGGGCTTCTCCACCGCAATACTCACTCCTTGATTAGGGACAAATTGTCCGTCTACGCGGAGAATGTGTGAGCTGGAGAGTGCATTAGGGTCTTTTGCCAGCTTGCTTGCAGATTCCTCATCAACCACAACTGTACCAGCAGTGTGGATCCCATGTAGAATCCACCACTTGCGGTCAACCATGGGAACTGACTTGGCAATAAAGCAGGTGTGCAATGGGACCGAAGCCTTCTTGCCATTGTCACCGCCCTCGTAGTGCTCGATGATGTCAAACACGCGTTCTGGCTCGCTTCCTCGAGTGATCACTGTGTGGACTCCGGCGGAGGTGGCCAACTCAGCTGCAATCAGCTTGGTCACCATTCCTCCTGTTCCGACCGAACTGCCAGGGCTTGTTACGTTCACCTCCCTCTTCAGTTGCTCAATGTCAGTCACCTTTGACACTACCTTGGCATCAGGGTTTGTACGAGGATTGATCAGTGTACAAGCAGTCCACATCGGTCAGTAGGAACAGATAGTCCGCATGAACCATCCCTGCAGTGATGGCACTCAGTGTGTCATTGTCTCCAAATTTGATCTCGTTCACACTGATGGTGTCATTCTCGTTGACAATTGGAACCACTCCAGCTTTGAACAACTCCTCGAATGTATCCCTAGCATTGTTGTAACGAGTATGATCGGCCAGGTCACCTTTTGTGAGAAGTATTTGAGCGGTGGGTTGCTTGAACATGGAGAAGAGATCCTCATAAAGACTCATCAATTTTCCCTGACCCACAGCAGCCAATGCTTGTCTTTTTGCCAATTCTATAGGTTTTACATCCACGTTTAGAGCACGCATCCCAACGCCCACAGCACCACTGGTAGTGAGAACCACGCGATGGCCCAGGCCTTTCAATTTAACAATTGTCTCTACGATATGAGATAAATTTGCAAGGTGCGGAACATGAGTGACTTCATCACAGATGGAGGAGGTTCCTAGCTTTAAGACAATGGTCAGTTGTCTGTCGGTGCTCTTGATTTCGATCATTGTGTCAACAGCTCTAAGCAGACAGATCTATGGAGGATTAATTGGATTACTCAATGAGTGGGACTTCAGAAGTCCGCTGTCCAGCTTCGCCAATTTATACGGACCAACATGCCATTCAGGATCTGGTACTTCACAAACAATTGAAACGCAATATGCACACACCTTAGGGTGGCCAGGATCGTTGAATGAAAAGATTACATGCTCTGGTTGCATTCATTTCAATGACGTTGGGAATGTCGGTTTGCAATTGAATCCATTGTCAACACCTATAATGATGGGCTTTCACTCGCCCATCTCAAACACAACCTTCTTATCCAACCTATTCTATTGGATTTAACAGTATGAACACAAATAGATTAGATATGATGTCATTGCAAATCAATCATCGCCATCGTACATATGGCTACTTGATACATGGTTTTCGTCTCTTCACTGACATGAAGCACACTGCATACCGACGACCATATGAAACCAGTCAAAAGCGACTTTACCAAGTCTTTGACATAACCTGACCTTCGCACAACATCAGTGGCATGAGCAATGTGTTAGCACAAGTGATCCCAACTAACATTCATGCACCCACACACTAATAGAATTGGCAACCGACATTCCCCTCCCCCTTCGCGTAGCTCCATTATATCATCAACAGGTTATGCAACATGCTGCACATTTTCACATGGATTCGCGATCACCGCACACGCTGATGTCAACGTGACTTTCCATATATATCCAGCCCACTTGGGAATTCCAGTATTCCATCATAGATGAACCTGGGTGATTCTAGAATGGGGTACGTATTTTTAGACCACAAAACACGGAATGCTGGCATGATTTCTTTGCTCGATGTTTTCGGACGCTTGGCAATTAAGGGTAGGCTGTATTTTGACTGGAGATCTTCGGATAGGATAGTGCCTAGATCGGGTGCGGGATGGAGGTTCTAGAGGAAGCCTTTGCAGAGTTGGGGGAATTAATGCCAGACCCAAGTTACGATTTGCAAATTGGATCGTTGCCGATGATTCTTTCAAGAAGGTCCTTGAAATAAGTTGATTCTGGGAACTGGTCGACTGGCCATGGGAGACCAGTAAGATTTGCCATACTACGGAATAGAATGGATCAGTGCCTATTTTGGAAATCCGTCCACTAATCACTGTTGATCAAACGTGCTTAATCAATAAGGTTCCTAGCGCACAGGACATTGGGGGGACTTGTTATGATTAGAGATAATATTGACGTCAAATACCGGTGAGCCACATGGATAAACGATTCCTTTGAACTCCTTCGTAAATATCATTTAATTGGACAGGGGAAGTATAAAAGCAGGTGGGCGGACCGATTCAATCCACATCCAACACCATATTCGACAAGTTTGTCAAGTAATCTTTTACTACAATTCAAGCAATCGCCCGAGTCCGTTTATTTTTCCTATTTCATCTGAAATTCTTTATACATCATGGTAATGAATACCGAGAGTCGTAAAAGTTTGACCATCGTGTTAAAGTTGGGCACTTCCTCTATCTGTGATGAAGTCACCCATCTTCCACATCTGGCCAACCTTTCCCATATCGTGGAAACCATCGTCAAGCTGAAGTCACTTGGCCATCGCGTCGTGCTAACCACAAGTGGCGCCGTAGGAATCGGGATGCGTGCCCTGAATGTGGATGTCAAGCCACCAGAGCTTGCCAAGAAGCAAGCATTGGCCGCCGTGGGTCAAAGCAAGTTGATGAGTCTTTATGAGGATCTCTTCTCCATGTTCAAGCAACCCACCGCCCAGATTCTCATCACCAAGGGGGATCTTGCCGATCGTACTCGCTACAACAATGCCAGGGATACATTCGAGGAGTTGTTCAAAGCTGGAGTGGTTCCAATTGTCAACGAGAATGACACCATCAGTGTGAACGAGATCCGATTTGGAGACAATGACACGCTGAGTGCCATCACTGCAGGGATGGTTCATGCGGACTATCTGTTCCTACTGACCGATGTGGACTGCTTGTACACTGATAATCCTCGTACAAACCCTGATGCCAAGGTAGTGTCAAAGGTGACTGACATCGAGCAACTGAAGAAAGAAGTGAACGTAGCAACGCCAGGCAGTTCGGTCGGAACAGGAGGAATGGTGACCAAGCTGATTGCAGCTGAGTTGGCCACCTCCGCCGGAGTCCACACAGTGATCACTCGAGGAAGCGAGCCAGAACGCGTGTTTGACATCATCGAGCACTATGAGGGCGGTGACAATGGCAAGAAGGCTTCGGTCCCATTGCACACCTGCTTTATTGCCAAGTCAGTTCCCATGGTTGACCGCAAGTGGTGGATTCTACATGGGATCCACACTGCTGGTACAGTTGTGGTTGATGAGGAATCAGCCAACAAACTTGCAACCGACCCTAGCGCACTCTCCAGCTCACACATTCTCCGCGTAGACGGACAATTTGTCCCTAATCAAGGAGTGAGTATTGCGGTGGAGAAGCCCATCAACAAAAATGGAGAAGTTGGCACGGTGATGGTCGGCAAAGGACTAGTCAACTATTCCAGCAAAGAACTCGACCGTATTAAGGGCTGTAAGGAGGCCATGGTCTCCAAACTGCTCGGATACAATGTGTCTCCCCTTGTAGTTGAACGGGAAAATTATGTTACTCTCGTGTAAATAGCATATATAATAATGTAATTTTAATGGATATCGTGACTTAAACTTAACAAATAAATCCTAGACTCGACACTTAAAATGTCTAATCAATTTCCGCACCAGATCGTGTGTCACTTCCATGGGTGACTTGTGTTTGTCAAAACACAGATAATACCGAAGGGGCATGAAACAAGCGAATCTAGTTTGCCGGTAGCTCAAGGAGTACCCGTTATCCTCAATCACTTGATCTCCGGAGTTTACAACCATTGACCAATTATGTACATCTACCCCAGAACCCAAAGTAACCAATATGGTGCCGACATGGAGAATTGTGCCAGAGAAAGGGATGGGTTCTCGAATTCTCGGGTAATTTTCCTGGCCTAATTTGGATGTACAAGGTACAGAAAGGGAACCACACGTTCGTGGAAAAGAATTGTTTCATTTTTCAAAATCAGACCAATAAAACGCATGATGATATCGGGCATATCCTTCCACAGATTGCGGGATCGGTTACCGCCATGATGTCAAGGAATTGGAACAATCAATGTATGGGTCAACGGTACCAATCCAATAGAATAAGTGATTTAATAATAGACATGTGCTTGAGCAGCAGTATTGGAGCGGCATAACCCATTTATGGACAATTTACCAATGAAATGGATCATGAGGAGAACTTAAATAGCAGTTCTGGATCGAACTTTATTTTGTTGAGCAGGTGCGGGCCCCTATCTAAGCTGATCTTATCTACCACTCATATCATTGGTAGATGATTATATTTACTGAAAGCTACGTCAATATACGTAAGGTGGGCATTGATGTTCAATCGATATGTAACAAGCTGAGATGTTGGGATAATTGTAAATACATATGGAGCGGGCTGGTTGAACCAAAAGAATTCTGATTAATGCGTGTCGACTCTGAAGTTACTCCCCACTATTTTTGTGACACGCGAACCAAAAGCGAGACGGAGTGTTGGCTAATGCAATGACATCATATCATGGGCAATGAAATATCGGTCAAACTCACGTCCATTAGAATTCTTTGTTTTTTACCTAAATTACGCAGCTATTATTGAAATGTAAGTTGCCCGGATGAATCCGGAATCTCCAGTGTAAGAATAATGTATGTCGTATAAATTTGCAAACGGCATGGCGGGTATAAAACCAGCGGTGCATCTGGTTACTTTCACCATCATCGACAGTCAACTCATTTATTGCAGTAGACCTTTCAATATGACCAATAATAATCTTACTCAAACTAATAGCCGAGCCTTGACCATCGTTTTAAAGTTGGGCACTTCCTCTATCTGTGATGAAGTCACCCATCTTCCACATCTGGCCAACCTTTCCCATATCGTGGAAACCATCGTCAAGCTGAAGTCACTTGGCCATCGCGTCGTGCTAACCACAAGTGGCGCCGTAGGAATCGGGATGCGTGCCCTGAACGTGGATGTCAAGCCACCAGAGCTTGCCAAGAAGCAAGCATTGGCCGCCGTGGGTCAAAGCAAGTTGATGAGTCTTTATGAGGATCTCTTCTCCATGTTCAAGCAACCCACCGCCCAGATTCTCATCACCAAGGGGGATCTTGCCGATCGTACTCGCTACAACAATGCCAGGGATACATTCGAGGAGTTGTTCAAAGCTGGAGTGGTTCCAATTGTCAACGAGAATGACACCATCAGTGTGAACGAGATCCGATTTGGAGACAATGACACACTGAGTGCCATCACTGCGGGATGGTTCATGCGGACTATCTGTTCCTACTGACCGATGTGGACTGCTTGTACACTGACAATCCTCGTACAAACCCTGATGCCAAGGTAGTGTCAAAGGTGACTGACATTGAGCAACTAAAGAGGGAGGTGAACGTAACAAGCCCTGGCAGTTCGGTCGGAACAGGAGGAATGGTGACCAAGCTGATTGCAGCTGAGTTGGCCACCTCCGCCGGAGTCCACACAGTGATCACTCGAGGAAGCGAGCCAGAACGCGTGTTTGACATCATCGAGCACTATGAGGGCGGTGACAATGGCAAGAAGGCTTCGGTCCCATTGCACACCTGCTTTATTGCCAAGTCAGTTCCCATGGTTGACCGCAAGTGGTGGATTCTACATGGGATCCACACTGCTGGTACAGTTGTGGTTGATGAGGAATCTGCAAGCAAGCTGGCAAAAGACCCTAATGCACTCTCCAGCTCACACATTCTCCGCGTGGACGGACAATTTGTCCCTAATCAAGGAGTGAGTATTGCGGTGGAGAAGCCCATCAACAAAAATGGAGAAGTTGGCACGGTGATGGTCGGCAAAGGACTAGTCAACTATTCCAGCAAAGAACTCGACCGTATCAAGGGTTGCAAGGAGGCCATGGTCTCCAAAATACTTGGTTACAACGAATCTCCATTGGTAGTAGAGCATGAAAACTACGTCACACTTGTATAAATAATCTTCGTATTAACTCCGGCCAAGTTAAACAATCAGCATTTAGCATTACACCGCATTTTATGGACCAACTATTAATCAAATAAATGTTAATATCCTATCCTAGCAGTGTTACATTATTCAACAATCGAGTATGTACGTTGATATATACACATTCATAGGATAAACCGTCATATACCAACATACTTGATGGGACTTTATTGCAGTGTGGATAAGGTATGAAACAAATATAGACGAAGAGGGAAAAGATTTTGGTCGTAAAAAATTATAAATAGTTAACCAACCAACCGAATGATGGTGGTTATATGAATAATGCATAGGAAAAAATGGGAGGAAATAAAAAGGTTTATATCTGCAGCAAAGTGAAAGTGGTAGGAATGGATGATGCGTAAGTATAGGCAGGTGCATTGGCTAATTAACGAAGTGGGATGGATGGTGTGAAGGGTCAGGATCAACTAGGTCGAGGATTGCTGAGATAAGCCTGTCGTACTAGTAACCGACGGGTCGGTTGGATTTTAGGGTTCCATGCATCTGCATAGAAAGATAGTTTGAATTAGACTATAGTAATGTTGTACCACTGCTCAGGCTCTTCATCTGGGGACGCATCTTTCTTCTTCTTCTTAGTAAATCCATTTTCCATCATTAGAGCTTCCATTTGCCCTGGCCCCGCCTGAGCACTGGGTGGTAATCTCTTCACGCGACACCACGACAGATACGAGTCGTACAGGTGTTGAGAATCGACAAATGAATATGGTTTCATCTCTACTTTGTCATCGATAAACTCCTCAAACTTGTCGGAAATTTCGCCACTGGCCGTAGGAACATTTTCCTCCTCGCTTTCAGAACCACTCTGCTCCATATCATTGGAGACGCTTACACCCATGGCCGAAGATAGAGAGCTCATGACAAGTGGTTGCGGGGACATCTCGGCTAGCTTAGGCTGGGCAAATGAATTTTGAGAACCTGTTGTGATCGACTCTATGTGATTTCTTGATGAGGCGGGGGAGACATTTGAAGATGAGTTGGTTGATGCAAATGAAGAAGCTGGTCGTTGGTTGACAGGATATCCAACACCAGCATTCTGAACTGAACGGGCGGCTGGAGCAAACGAGCCAGATTCCATGTACGAGTGACGGCCCAGTCCACCTGGGCTAATCGGGGCAGCATCATTATTCATTGGTGCGGATAATCGGGAAGGGTACTGAGGTGAGATAGAAAGATGCTGGTTGCTCGGAGCTCCATACATGCTTTGAGGCTGTTGAGGAAGGTGTGGTGAAGAAAACCGCTGCCCCGGGAGAGCTCTTACAAGAGTTTGATTGTCCTCCTCATCTGAGCCTTCAGGGATATATACATTGCTTCCGGGGCGCATCATTGGGTTCATCGGGGGAACACCGCCGTAAGAGGGGTACATGTAACCTCTGTCAGTGCTTGCTGCACCCATCCTTCGACGAAGCTCCTCTTGATAGTAAACCTGCTGTCTTTGCTCCATCAACATACGCTCCTTTTCTCTTTCAAGAGCCCCCTCCCTCTCGCGAGCCAACTCTAGCATTGCGCTACCAGAGTTGGCATTGGTGTATTTGTGTGTAGCTTTGTACTGCTCCCTAGCAGCAATAGCACCTACTAAGCCCACTTGATGAGTGACCTTCTTTTTATCGACCTGTATTAAAGGTCCGTGTCTGGGCTGTTCAAAGCGAGAGAGTCTAGCAGCTTCATGCGCGGCCAATAGCCCCATGGGCTCCATTCTTGATTGGTATGGCGAATATCCGAAAGCTGGGTCGTGGTAATCGAATCCAGAATCATCCATGTATGCAGAGCCGGCATAATACCCAGATCCATTGTTCATGGGCATATTCATGGGCATGTTCATAGGCATGCCCATACCATAGCTGCTGGAGTTGTTGTATGCATACATGCTGTTTCCTCTCATGGCGGTCAAGCGCTGGTGCTCAAGTTGGCGCCTATCCATTGGGTTGAAGCCGCCGATGGGCATTTCATCCTCTACGCCATACATACTGGACTGTAGAGTAGGCGAAGCTGGGCCCATATCAAATCGGCGACGTTCAAACTCCTCGCGACGCCATCTCTCCTCTGCATCCATGCTAGGATCACGTGCATACATGCTGGCGCCTGGAGCTCCTCCCTCCCAGCCTGGGTATCTTGGATCGTATTCACTCTGAGCAATGCTGTGGGGATATTGTCGTCCCATTTGATCCCTGCGTCCAATATCCTGAGGGTAAGGGTTCATGGTATTATAGCTCATGGGTCGAGGGTCAACTGCCGATGTAGGGCGTGGAAATTGATTCGCGGAACTGGCGTAGCGTGGATCGTGGTACATGTCGTTTTCAGGCCCAGTAAAAGCTATAACAGGCTGTTGTTGCTGTAAAGCTTTGTTGTCGCTGATGAACACTGGATCCTCGTCTTCATGCTCGCTCTCCTCAGAATCGGATGGTAAGACGGCTTTGGCCTTGAGTTTTCTAGCTTTAGGAACCGCAGGTTCAGGGTCCGAAGACTTGGTTGCAAATGACTGAGCCGGCGACGATTGCTGATTAGATAGATGGGTATCTTGGTCACTCTCCTCTTCAGAATCACTTGCTAATTGCTTCTTAGCCTTTAGTGATTTAGCTGTAGGAGCTCCATTAGACGAGGACTCGGCATTAAGCTCAACTGGCCCACTCTCAGTACTAGCTTCTGATTCTTTGAGGATGAGCAAATGTGTCAAAACTTCAATATCGACGAAACATTAAAGAAATGACTCATATTTACCATGTTGCTGAGTGCTGCGCACCCCGGTGAATAGCTCACCATCGTCACTATCTTCCTCCGATTCACTTGCCAATTGTTTTTTGGCTTTTGGCACCTTAAGATTGGCCGTAGTATTTTCGGTGGTGGGACCAACTTCTTTTGTAGAAGATAGGAGCTATTACTTTGGATTCTGAGATATCGTGGAAACAGTGCATATTTACCATGTTGCTGAGTACCATCTACATCGCTTTCTTCTTCAGAGTCACTCGCTAACTGCTTTTTGGCTTTCAATGCTTTGGCCGAAGCCGATGCAGTGAGGTCATTCGACTCACCTCCAGCAATAGATTCTATCTTCTCTGTAGATGATGTTATTTAAACAAACTTGACCCTCAAGTTAATGCACAGACTAACCCTGTTGCTGGACACCGGGTGCTTTTTTGAAAAGTTCACCATCATCACTATCTGATTCTGATTCGCTGGCTAGCTGTTTTTTGGCCTTGGGCACCTTGGACAATGACTGCGCTTGAAGTTCAACTGATTCACGTTCAGAGCGTGCGCTTGTGTTCTCTACAAGAAATCGTCAATGCTAAGAACAGAGGTAAGAGTTTTGGAACCAGCCAAATATACCATATTGCTGGGTAGCGGGTGCGCTGATGAACAACCCATCATCATCATCACTATCCGATTCTTCGACCATCACTTCTTCATCAGACTCTTCGGAATCACTTGGAAGGACGGCCTTGGGCTTCTTTCCGTTCTTCTTGGTGTTTGGTGCGAAGCTGACTGATGATTTAGTAGCGGTTCTGGTGACTTTGGGGGCATTTTCGAGCTTCATATTCATCATTTGCTCATGTAGGGGCTCATTGTTTCCTGTAAGAACGTTCTCGAACAAACGCTTGCAATCCATCGAATTGTTACGGGCCATATCTAAGTGATTGACCTGCGCAACATCCAAGAAAAGGTTTTGGGCATCGGAAGGGGCAGGAGGGATATCAAGTTGCTCAGGTCTTCCCAAAAGCTTGTATGCATCGAAAATGGCAACCACCCATCTTGCCATATCATCTGGAGTCTCGGCGCTCATAATAATGAATTCGGGTCTAATCCCGTTATTATCAATGTTGATATCTATAGTCCCCTCTACTTTGAATATTCCCGAAACGTCTGAAAGCTCCGGTCTCTCGGGGTATACCGAATAGGCTTGATATGCTTTCCTCAACGTAAGGAAAGGGCCGGAATGATTGTCCTCGAAGAACTGGACTTGTGGTCCACCAGGTGAAGCAGCATTACTATTATCCAACACAGCCCAGCATTGTCTCCACTGAGAAGCGCCAGCATATTTAATCTGAAGCTGGCCTTCGGTAAAAGTGTGATATGTAGAAAAGTGGTTGGCGAAGTTGGGGCGAGTTAGGATCACATATGTATACATATGGTGTAATTTGGCCATCTCATAAGATGAGAGACGAATAGCACAAACCCAGTCATTGAGCTCGTTGAAACTTCCGGTCTCCATGTAAAAGCAGTTTGCTCCCGAGGTATTGAGTGAGAATACGAATTTACGGCCGTCCTGCTCTTGGGTAACGTTTACGATGGAATCTGAGACGTTCAAGAAGTTCGGAGCAACCAGAGCCTTCAATTTCTCAACATTACTTGTGGTATATTCGGGAGTTGCTCTCCAAAAGATCATAACAGGCCCACACAACTCAACATACCACCGAGTCCAGTCTCGCATCTTGAAAGGTCTACCATCCGGGGTGGATTCATTTTTCTTATGAAGAAAACCATGCATGTAGAATTTGGTCGTGAATCCATCAAAGTAGGGTAAGACAGAGAGGACATCTTCTGGGATTTGGTACTCCTGTTGTGCTAATTCTTCGTCCTGCATCGGATGTGTGGAATTTAATAAGGAATTTTGAGTTGGCGCTATACACAGAAATTAGTTATTGCTTTGATTTCACTCAAACTAGCAGTTCTTTTACCTATTACGTTGTTCTGGAAATTGGTATCTGGATTAGGGACAGAAATCATAACAAAGCCTCGATTTCCTAAGACCGAGACATGATTCATAGTTAAATTGAGGTAAATTAGAAGCAGTTCCAGGGTGGAAAACTTACTTTATAAAAAAGTACCAGCAACAAAAGGAAATGTATATGCTTAGTTTGTTGGTACTTGAAGTGAACCGGTCAAGAGTTGCGTCTGATGCGGGAACTTCCCTACAATCAAATTATTACTAATTCTCGTTGCTAGAGAATACGTAAACAATAAAAAATATACATACACCTAGTTCAGGATGATCACTTATGCAAAGAGGGCGGGCAATAAAAAGTGAAGTCTTGCTTAGTTCCAACTACAAATGATGAATAAGAGTTGAGTGGCTAATATCAAGTCGAGACGAAGGGAGGCCTTGGTAAAAAAAGTTAAACTAGCAGACACAGGGGGATGAATTTAGGGTGGTAAATTCGGAGTCTTAAAAAAGGGTATGGCAATTGGAGCATTATCAATTATTAATGAGGCATTCAAAAGCGTTCAATAGATACAAAGATCGTAAGAAATTCGCCACCATTGATATTTGGCAAGTAACCCTATCGTCAAGCAATCACCTAACCCTACGCTTCATGATTGGCTTGTCTGTGCTACCCTTTTACTTATTGAACTGACATAGTCTGAATTGGCTCCTACATGGCGTCTACATTTGTACTCCCATTTGGGCCGCACTATGACTCAACTTCCTATTTATGATCATATTACGCTAGTTGAATTAGACTGCTCACGTGATTGTTGCCATGATTCCATGAATATTCTGGCTCGATAGTTACTCCGCCCAGCATTATTGCACCCCAGCCACATCTTTGTTAGTTCTTTAATCACCAACTATGTTGATTGGTTATCTCTATAGCAACAATAAATGGGTAGGTAGATCATCTTGTGGTCTAAATTATCGCATTCTTTCCCTTCACCAAGCTTTTGGTGATCAATGCTATATAAAGTGCAACAGTCACATCGCACTAACCTAAGAACCCATTCCATAGAGTATATCAAATTCCGTTCCCAGGAATTGCCAGTGGAAAGGCCCTTGTATGTAGTATCAGAGCTCTTCTATTGAACTATAGTCGCTGTATATTTTTGAGGTTTCCTATTTACTGCCAGCTTATACTGTACCTTCTACTTAAGGGCAACCGACCAACACCTTAACCAGCAAAGTTGAACTGTTAGAGTGAGCACTAAACTTTCTTGAGGTTGGCCGTTCTTTTTATTTATTTCAGTGACGTGGACGGCAAGAAGGATGTCTTTTCCAGAGGAGTGTGGTAACTTTGAGAACTCTCACTCGATAGGCTCAGACTATTCGGATTTCGAGGTCGTTGAGGAAGCCACCTCTTGGCATTCGCTGAGCTTGAATGACTGCTCCTCTGAAAACTCTAGCATCGTCACCGAACCGCCCACTTTTACTGAACTTAATGGTTTTTCGCCACCAGCCTTCCTCTCCTCACACCAAATGTAAGGAGGCTATATTCCATCATGTAAAGACTCTATATTCACGTTCTTTTTGCACTTGGTGACAAAACGATCAGTCAAGCACTTGATCAAGGCCGGGAAGACAACGAATTGTTTCCTGAGAATGATGTGCTGCCATCAACTACGATGACTTCAGAGGAGAGCAAAGTGGGAGAACGAAAAGACATAGCGGCCTGTGATGGCGAAATAAGGTACTTGTTGCTATTGCGGCCTTACTATGTGCTGGCGCTTACCACCACCAATTTAGTGAGCCAAATCTGGGATCCAGATGTACATCCTCCCAACATACCGATTATGATGTAGCACTTATCAAGCTGCCTCTGACTTTGCATATTCTGTTTATGGGAACCAACAGCAATCGTGATGATAAAGAACAAATCCTGGAGAAAATCAGTCATTCTCTTATTCATCTATTTGAGCCGTCACCTGTTAATAGTCAATCTTTATTTCACTCCCTTAGACCTAGACAAAAAGTTAGCATTAATTATGTGGTACTGCCTACATCCATTCTTTACGATCGTGATACGGTACGGAGTGCGGCGGTGCGTTATGAGGACAGCGGGGTTTATATTCAGGTTGGCAATCTTCTTGACCAAGATACCCCCAATACACAGCAACTCCACAATGGAGTGGACGTTTGCTTCTATCTCGTTACTCCTTGTCTAAAACCAGAGGACATCGTGGGGATGAGACTCGTCGCGCAGAAAACTAGTATCGTCCCTATATTAGTCGGAGCGGAGGCACTGGATGGTTATGAAATTGCCAAGTGTCGAGCATCAATCCTGGAGACACTTGAAAGAAATGCTATCAGCATTCACTCCTTTGTAGACTCCTATATACTATTGGCACATGGGTTATTGCCATACAAGGAAGATGCATGCTTTAAAACACTGCTTACGACCGCTGAATTCACCTTGCTGAATAGCCGAAGCATATACAAACGTGTTTTGGAACTTCACCACAATGCACTCGAAGCGGAAAGTAAGCGAGCCACATCCCCAGAAAAACACAATAGATGGGCACATATCCGATGGTCTGCTACCTTCCTATTTTTCTCCATCTTGGCCTGCTGGTTACTATGGTCAAGCCCTGGTGCTGATATTAAGAGTGATCAATGCCCCAATGCCAATCAGACTACAACCACTGCTAACGGAGACCAAGACGGAGCACCCTACTCATCGACAGCACCTATCTCCGTCGCAACCACCATTTCTTTAACCACGTGCAGTCCTAACCCATTACAGTCACTATTTGGCAGGATAGAATCTGACGTCTCCGAGCCAGATTTAAGCAACAACGCAACATCCTCGAAAATCATGAATCCCACACAGCCAGTCTATAAAACAATGGGATTGGCTATTTATAGTAATCAGACACTGATAGAAGCACCATTGCCACCAGAGCCTATTGTACGACCAACAGACTCGGTTCTCCAGACTCCAACAAATGCACAAGCTACTTTATTGGATATTCGAAACGAGCCTCGACCTGCACGGATTGTTAATCCACACCACCCTAATGGATGTACAAATTTCGCTGTTCAATGCCGAGTCAAGGAAATCAAGCATAGTTCGGTCATGCTGGCGCTCGAACTGCAGAGGAAATTGCGTGCAGCCATAGCAAGCCTCAGGTTGCGCATCCAAGCCTATCTCCACTGTCTAGCGGAGAAAAGGATGCACTTTCGTACCAAGCTTCGGCGAAGGCTTCAAACAGCAAGACAGCCTTTGAGCCAGTTCTCGGAGAAGTTCATCGAGCATTTCACATCCAAGTTAGGTGAGATGAAAAAATCGCTGAGTGAAAGAATGGCATATTTTCACCGAAAACTTGTGGGGGAAAGATGAACCAACCAGTTTCCCCATCCATTTGCCAGGAATTCAGACTCATTTGTTGGATCATTATTCAGCGTTATCTGGATCAAAATGGGATTTTTTGGGATGCGGGAGAAATCCGAGTGTTTCAAATCACACACAGCCTAAATCACTCAATAAAATTTGATTCCCCGTGAAAATTTCTATGAAACCGTGCTGAGAAGGTTGCCCTCGATTTAGGAATATAGCAAGAGGTCTTCGCCCCAAACAAAACACAAAAAATTTACCTTCTTGGCTGCCATTAACCACCATGTCCCAGCTTGGGCGAGTGCCGGCTTTGGGACGTGGAATATCCACCATAATCCAAAAGAATCTCCCAAAGCCAAGTTTTCTTAGAGTGCCGCCATCCCCTCCTTTAATAGATTCTCGCAATCAAATTCGTTTAGCTTCAAGGTACAACCGATTCACCACCAAAATCCCTCCCACTCCCAGCATTGAAACCGCAGTACGTCAGCGTGATTCGGTTAGAGCTTGGAAGATTTTTAGCGAGATCTACGAGCACGACTTGACCGAAATCCTACCCTCCAAGCAAGTTGCCCTTCTATTGCGTTTGATAGTGAAGGGAAAAGACCCAAACGCTGTCGAAAGATGTCAGCGAATTATTGCATACATTGAACGAAACGATATAAAGCTTACCTCTAGCGCCGAGTTCGGTGCGCTTGCTCTACATCACGCGAGAAGGGGAGACGTCAAGCGCGTGGAAGAAACACTACAGCAAATGCTTCAAAAGAGGCTTAAGCCGACCTCCGATCTCTATATTGAGCTGATTTCTAGTCTGAGTCGAAACTCGCCTGCGCTCAGTTTTCAGTTGTACCGGATGTTGCTGCAGCATGGAATTTTATCGGATGCCACCACCTGCAATGCTCTCATGAAGATCTCGAACAAGTACGAGGAGTTCGACCGGGTCATGAGTATTTATGCGGATATGAAGAAAATCAAAGTGCTCCCCAACAACGAGACGTACTCTTTGTTGCTCTATTCATGTTGTAAAGCCTCAAACATCGACCAGGCCACACGTATATATAAAGAAATGATGGACCAGCGCATTGTCCCAGACATCACCACCTACTCCGTGCTGATCGACGCATTAATCAACTGCGGGAGTCTGGAGCAGGCCACCAATGCCTTCAACGACATGACTCGACTCGGACTCTTACCTAACATATGGACATACTCTATTCTCCTTAAGGGATATACCCGGAAGTCTTGCTTAAACGAGGCAGTGCTTCTTCTCGAGGAGATGATCAAGCAGGGTGTTACTCCCAACGTAGTCACTTACTCAACATTGATCCAAGGTTTCGTTCGAAACCAGAACTTTGAAAAGGCGATGGAGTATTTCGAGGGCATGCTCTCGAAAGGAGTTTTACCCAACGAAAGGACCTACAGCATCCTCATCGGGGCGTTTGCCAAGCGAGGAGATGTTGAGAACGCATGGAAGCTATATCAAGACATGCTTTCACGGAGCATCAAGCCAGATACCATCACATTCAATTCCCTCATACATGCCTTCGCGAAGTCCCGTGACATGGAGCAGGCAAGCGCCATCTTTGGTGAGATGGTGAGCCATAGCCTTCAACCAGATGTAGCTACCTACACAACGCTCATCGACGGCTACATCAAAATCGATCAGCTGGACCAGGCTTCTGAGTTGTTCAAGTTGATGAAAGCGCATCAGATAGCGCCGAATGTGAAGACATATACAGTCCTCATCAATGGTTATGGTAAGCACTCGAGTATGGACAGGGCTATCGAGCTGTTCGAAGAGATGCAGGCGGTTGGGCTCCGACCCAACTCCCTTACGTATAACGGGCTGATCGACGGGTACATGAAGAACTCTAGATTCGACCAAGCCCTCCACATGCTCGAGCAAATGAAGAAGAACCACGTCCCGTTGATAACCAGTACATTCAACATCATGATGAACGGATGCATTTCCAACTTCAAATTGGAGCAATTCATGCCGTTTTACCGTGAGATGACGGGGAGAAAGCTTCCGTCCGATGCGTTTACTTACGGAATACTGATGAATTATCATAGCTTCATGGGAGACGGGGCCAAAACTCTCGAAGTCTGGAAGGCGGCCAGAGAAATCTTTCCCGCAAAGCAACTTGTCGCGCATGTGTCTACCCTATTGGACTCGTGCGGAACGAATGGGGATCTTGAGACCCTGCACAGTATTTGGAATAGGCTGAAGGACGAACATTTTCCATTGAGTGAAAATAACTTCAACGCTTACATGGAGGCTCTATGCAAATTCGAAGCGTTTAACGAAGCGAAGGGGGTATTTACGTCGGAGATGAAGGAGCACGGGGTCAAGCCCAGCTCGAAATCCTTGCAAACCCTTCTGAATCAAATCAAACATCGCCCGTTAGATACTCAAGAGATTATTGACCTAGTGCAATCTGAGTATCCGGACATCCTTTGTGCCGTTTAGAGCCAAGCCTCTTGATACCTCCCATTTCCACTGTCAATACAAATCCATTCATTCATGTATTTTAATAGACAATACTGCATTTTGTTTTCCTAATGTTTTCCAAGGCAAATAAAGGTCTGGTCTTGTACACAGGTCTTCTTTCATACGAAATCTGCTTCATTTCCGATCGCCATTTGATTGGTAATGATGGTGCGATCGAGTTTGTCCCCCAATTCGTATAAATTCCTGACCACCACCGTCTCTGCCGCATAAGCATGAGTGCTCTTCCAGGTAAGCTCTGCTTGGGAATGCCCGTTTCCAGCTACAGTCCGCCCTGACATCTATTCCTTTCCAATAGGCGAACAACAATTGCAGACTTGGTTCAAGCAGGTGGACGCGTAGGTGTCGTTTCGTTGTATGTGATGTAGTAGAGCCTCCAGCCTTACACAGTTTCTAGTGACGGTAGCGGTCAGGTCACTGCAGATGAACTTCAAAAGGCCCTCCTGAATGGTAAGTCGGAGTTGGCGTCTAATTAACTTCCGTACCGAGACTGAATGTGGTTCTGTGCTTATGCGGACTCCTTGGTCGATAGGGGATTGGACTCCGTTCAATTTGGAAACCGTCAGACTGATGATTAACATGTTCGACAAGGATGATAGTGGCACCATCGGTTTCCCAGAGTTCATGGCGCTCTGGAAGTATATTGACGATTGGCGTCGCTGTTTCCTTGGCTTCGACCAAAACCGTAGCGGAACCATCGATAAGAACGAGCTTCAGAATGCGTTACGTACTTTCGGGTTTAACCTTAGTCCAGGATTCATCCAATCCTTGATCCGTAAATATGACAAACATGGTAATCGCATGGGAATTCCTGAAACCCTCTCGCCTCCCATTAGTAATCCTTCATTCTGATAGCCCGGAAAATGAAGTCTGGCCAGCCAAATGATGGTGAAGTTACTTTCGATAATTTCATCCAAATCTGCGTCACCATCCAGATGTTGACCACCGCGTTTCGTCGTTTCGATGACAACTCGGACGGCCGTATCGATATCAGTTACGAAGAGGTAAGACGTACACCTGAGCACCTTACAACCGCCCATGTTTCTCACTTCCATGTTAGTTTCTGGAGCTTGTTGTTAGCAACCGTTAATCATCACTTCAAACCGCTGCCGGGATGCGGACAGCCTTAATAAACCCCCATACCAGATCCAAAATTCAGTATAACCATCAAAGACTTTATTTAGCCGTCTTCAAGTGGTCACGGGGAGAATTAATGAATAATAAAAACCATTTAGCGGTTAGCAACTACAAGCTCCAAGAATTGCTCATAGTTGATGTTGACCCAACCATCAGAATCGGTGTCGAATCTTCTGAACGAGTCAGTAAGGGTCTTGACGGTGACACTTGCTTGAATGAAATTGTCAAAGGTGATGTTTCCGGTGCCTAAAGCGGATGAAGGTTAACGAACGAATCGATGCTCGCTGGGGTATCTATATTTGAGAATCATTACCTTTTTTATCGTATTTACGAATAATCAAGGAGAGAAAGCGGTCACTGAGATTGTAGCCGAATGTAACCATCGCATTCTTCAGCTCGTTCTGATCGATAGAGCCGCTGCGGTCTTGGTCGAAGCTCATGAAGCATTTCTTCCAGTCTTCAATATACTTCCATAGACCGCAAAATTCTTGGAAGTTGATGGTTCCGCTATCATCTCGGTCGAACATGTTAATCATCATACGGACGGTTTCAATATTGAAAGGACTCCAGTCGCCTAGATATATGGAACAAGCAGTTAGAAATACAAGACAATCCTACGCTAATCATCTTTGGTAAATTACCGTTTAGGAGAGCCTTCTGAAGCTCATCAGCAGTGATGCCTCCACTGTTATCGCTATATTAACTGGAGTAAGTAAAGGGAGAGGAAGCTCATTGGCCAGTAGTACATACGCATCAACTGTTTGGAACCAGGCTTGAAGTTGCTGCTGTTGTGGTTGTGGTGCCGCTAGAGAACGTTAAAAAGCCATTCAGTAAGTCATTGTCACCACTATTGTGTCTACGAACAAGTTACCCATTGGAAAGTAAGGTGTAGTGAGGTAAGGGAGGTTTGGCGAGAATTAGTATTGTGATTTCGAGCTCCAACGAAATAGGTCAGGTGCGACGTCATGAAAAAATATATAAGATGATTGGTTGGCTACAAACCTGGGCATACATCATACTCGTAACAACAATTATTCCATTCATTTACAGGGAAATTGCGTAAAATGAGGTCTGTGGTGGCAGATTCCAACGCTCATCGAGTATTGGGAGTGGAAAGAAAGTAAGGCATTGACCATGGCAGGCTCTGGACCGCTTGCACCATTCTTTTTTGCCATAGTGAGGATAGCGTTAAACCAAGACTCGAAATCGCTAGCAATTCGATAAAATAAGGTTGATTCGATTAGGCATATCACGTGGACTACAGGGAAAGCTTGCTATGGTGATCTGTATTCGATCTGAGGCTGATCATCCCGATTGGTTAGGATTGGAGTTGAAATGAGACTTCTATCTAAGGAAAAAAACACGACCACACTCAAGTCAAGTACATTGACACCCGCTCGCATCCTGATTGGCCTTGGCGAGTTTTTGTATGGTTAGTCTCAGAGTCGTGCCACATGATGAAAAGCTTGAATACAACGAACCCCTAAGTTTCATCTGTATAAACCATCTACCGACAACGCGTTCTAAAAATTAGGGAGAAGAACAGCAAGTAATGACTAGAACGGCCCAATTTCAATGCTAGTTTGGAAAGCCCTTAAATCAATAGCTCATGTTTTTGATTGAATAGGAGCAGCATTCAGAGCATGCACCGTAGAAAATAGATATGGCCTTCCATGCATGCACCATAGATGATGGTCTTAGATATGAAACACCGTGGTGATCGCAGCTCTCAGTGCCAGTGAAAGCAATCCTGAGATGGCGATCAAAGCCCTGCATCCTGGGAAGTAAGTGATGAGTCGCGTCCCTACCTTTCTGCGTTCGAGTCCCTTGCTACTGCATGTAGCAATGGTGCTCTACAAGCCCCTCAAATCACATGGATCACTACTGCTCTGAAACTTGGCATTGTTTGGAATTCACCCCTAGAATCCTCTACATGTTGAAGACGCGAATGGCCTGAGCCTTGGTTTCATGGTGGCCATACTAATGGAGAAAACAGAGTAGTGGAGAAGTGGAAACATCCCACTTTCAATCATGGAGAACTCCACTATACAACAGAAACAATCAGCATGCATCGTATTTGAAATGATGGGTGGAAGCACAGCAATGTCAGGTATCCTTGGTACGAAATAGGTGAGTACTTATTCACCTATTAGGATTGCGTCAAAGCATCCAATACAATTGGAGGGGAGGGCATCGCTCAATATACCCCTCGAAAATTTAATCCACTTGTTTAGCATGCATCGATGCGGTGATTCTGTTAAATAAACAGCCGCTTGTAGATCTCTTCGTTTCTGTTCCTTCTTTCTATCTCCATGGAGTGACCCTTCATCCATCTTTCCGAGACAGGTCACTCTTCAGTAGCTTTGTAAGGAAAACCATTATGCATAAAACCTATAGGAACCTAAATCTGTGCCCAACTCTACCATTAGACGAGAGATCGTATCGTGAATACTCCAACCTCCTATCCAAAAACGCGACCACCGCGCTACTACGAGAATCAGAGTCGAATCCAGAAGAGGCAGCAGGCTCAGTTTTCTTCCTTGGAAACGGTATGAACACCGAGATTAAGGCGGAAGATGTCTTTTTGCTCACGAACTCTACCTCGCCTAATTTCCCCCTTCCCTTCTCTTCGGTCATATGCGACTGGGACCAAACACCCTGCCAACCATACATGAAGATAAGCTCCTTCTCAGAGCCATTGTTAGTGGATGCCCACTCCCGCCACTTCACTGCTGTCGAACAGTATTCCCCCCACCCTGGCGAAAGCATTCCACAACCATTAATTCGCCTAGACTCGCAACGATTCAATAACTACGTAGAAACAATGTTCACCTCAGCCCAAGGTTCGGATATTTCCCAAGCGCCAGTGAACGACGGCTTCAAAAGGGTTGAGCCAGGGTTCGCTCCTATATCCACCGACTCTGTCGCCGGGTTCCCTACAGAAGGCGGTTATCAAGAAAAAACTGAAACACCACTTGGTGCCCAATATTACCAAGAGAATTTCACCCATATCCAAGAATTTCCTGATGAAGCGGGGAATTACCTGGCTGTCGAGCAGCAGGGCCTAGCCTGCGATACGCCCGGGTACGATCATTCTCTGGTCATACATCCCAACCCCATCGGAAGCCCAAGTTCTGGTGTGAGTCGTGCGCAATCGAAAAAATACCAATGCCTGATCTGCCAGAAGAGCTTCAGCAGGCCCAGCTCGCTCACCACCCATATCTACTCTCACACCGGAGAGAAACCGTTCAGATGCCCATTCGATGGCTGCGGAAGGCAGTTTTCCGTGCTAAGTAACCTCAGACGCCACACGAAGATCCACAATCTAAAGAAAACATGATCAATGGACAGGGCGGTGATCGCTTACTGCGTGATGTGGGCCAGCTTGTCCGATGATTCACAGATACCCAGCAGCCGCCTGCATTGTTGTATCAACTAGAGGGGAATTTGGTCGGTCCATGTAATATAAGGCATTCCTTCAGCCTGTAGCACCACCTGATGCGGGAAACGTATTTGAATGTATAATAGGGAGTTCAGCCAATTTATAATGATTTCAGTTTGTTGATAATTAATTTACTAGAACTTCAGCGGAGCCTCTGAGAGCGGGTCGATATATCAATAAATAAACGGTTTATATTGGAAACAAAATGATACAATTCAAGGTGTTTGCAAAGTAGAGGGCAGTACACTTCATTATGCCAGGCAATGAACCTCAATGGCTTGCTTTTCCACGGACTTTTGCATGTATGGTATAGACGAGTGCGGGTGCGGGCGCGGGCGAGAAGATGATTCCACTTCAAGTGGCCTTCTCATTGTGGATCTTGGTGTGACGTCGTAGGTTACTAACTACCGAAAAGTGACGACCGCACCCTGGGTAGGGGCATTGGAATGGCTTCTCCCCAGTGTGTGAGTACATGTGGGTATTGAGTGAGCTCGGGCGACTAAAACCTTTCTGGCAGATGCTGCAGTGATACCGCTTTGTCGTCGGCGAGATGATCTTCGAGCTGAATGTGGTCATCATTGATGTGGGCGGGCGGTTGGATGATTTGCTGCGGTGATCAACGTTTATAGGTTTTCCAGCACCTATTTGGGACGACTCGAGGTTGTTAATTCGAGGCGGGGATTCTTCCGTCTTGACTGCGACATCTTTTGATGGGTCAAGAGAATGCCCGGCCCTTTCGTAATGGGTATATTCACTGTGAGTATGGGAATCTAGAGCAGCGGGGTAATATGGGTGATGACGTTGGGACATGGTTGCTAAATGAAATGCTGAGCTGCTAGACATCAGCGATGGGTGATACACTGGGTTGGGGTGGAGCAGACTGCTCGGATAATGAGGAGCAGCAGTGGTGTTCTTGGCATTTGGGTGATGGAAAACTGAGTCTTGCAGACATAAGTAGGATTCGGTGGATTTGGGGGATTGCACAATGGGAGAGTTGATGAAATCATGCTCGCTAAAAAACGGTTGAGGGGAGTTCTCTATGGAGGAGTTATCGCCCAGATGATTGCCGAAAGGTGAGCAGGTTTCCCTGTACAGACTGGGAACGCTTTCAATAGAGTACTTTCGGTGGGCGACCTCCTGTGAGCTTGGTCCGTACACGAGAGGGTTCTGGGCATCAAAATGCAAGTATTCCGGCTTCTCGACCTTGACTTGTGTGTCTATGTAAGTACTATTAAAATCTATGGTGGGCCCGTAGGTTGGATTGAATGGTAAGCAGTTCCCCAATGACTGTTTGGGCGCCGAAGGGTTTGAGGTGTGCGATATTCCGAGACCAGTATGGGTCTTAACTTTCCATACATTGGAGTTGAACTCAGCGAAGTCTCCATCGGCATGCTTTGTGGGAGAGCCGTAATAAAAGGGATATATGGAGGAATAAGTCATATCCAGAGATGGAAAAT
This sequence comes from Basidiobolus meristosporus CBS 931.73, assembly GCA_002104905.1. NCBI lineage: Eukaryota > Fungi > Basidiobolomycota > Basidiobolomycetes > Basidiobolales > Basidiobolaceae > Basidiobolus > Basidiobolus meristosporus. The sequence goes on along the minus strand of MCFE01000047.1, from coordinate 39,914 downwards.
TAATAACCGTGAGTTGATGATTGCAAATACCAGTCGGACGATGCTCCCTCATTTTAAGTGCTTTCGGACCACCTTCGACCAATAGAAGCGATCATGAGGCATTAGTGAATAATCGCCATATATGGAACGTACCTACCCTTCAAGGTTGATCTTACCAGTGTTGGTAGAGCGCACGAAAGCAAGCCGCTCACTCAAAGTTGTCATGGACTATCGATCGAGAAGCCTTGCTCAGCATCATGCCTGCTGCCATAAGAGGGAAGAATTTCGCCCCAAAAGATGTTTGGGAAAATGAAAGTGAGAAACCGGAGTAACCAATGGTAGAAACCTGAGAGGAAGCGTCACTTTAGTATAAATAATAGCGGTTTGGGTCCGGCATCCCAGAAGAATGGTGATTGAGGTTGATCAAACCTAGTGCTTATCCAAAGACAAAGAGAGAAGCAATTAAGCGCAGGATGGTTAAAGATACCAAGATTACGGAAGCATCGCATTCGTTTACCAAAAATGACCTGTGCAACCATGTCAAACGCAACCCCAACGAGAAATCCATCGGCCTCGAGAGTGTTTTCTCCACCAGCCAGAGCGGAGCCTGAAACCTCTGGGGTAGGATCCGTATTGACGATGCCAACTGGACTGTGCTGAACCCTGACCATAGTATGTTGGAACATTCACGGAACACTCACGGAACATTCACCTATGCCAATTGGGAGTGCGGAGTTACACACTGTCGGCAAGCATGTGATGAGCGATGCAGGAATCCAGAGCACTGGTAGTCGTGGCTGCGTCGTTGATGGATTCCTGGTTTCTCATCACTGAAATAGCATATTACGAATGTTATTAAATAGGCCTCCACCTGACCATATTGATAATACAGAAATATCACTTAATTGACGATCTCCACTGATGCCGCCATTTGCGATCAGCTAATTGTGTGACCATATCGAGCTAATTAAGTGCTGCCCTCCATTGGCCATCTTGATTCTTGCTTCACTAATTGAAGTTTCACGATAGCTCGATTCTTCAATAATTAAATAGTTTCACGATAGCGGTTTGGTACCTCCAGGATATTGAAACAAGAACACTCTTTGGAAGTGCAATAGTACGCGAGACACCAGTAATTCACGTACACCAACAGCGCAATAGTATAGATTACTGGACGTGAATGTATGGGTGTGACTGGTTTGTAGCTGATCATCGAAGAGATGATGCCCCGATTCCTAATGATTGGAAATATTTTTCCAAAAAGCCGCCTAGTAGTACGGTATCTCTGCAACCCGGCACTAGTAGGGTTTGAGTGTGTATCTCCAATCCTCATACCTCGTAGCACCAAGGTAGCTGAGGTAACCTGACTGGATGGGATATTTAGGTTCACCTCATCCATCTACCTGGATTTACGGTAGCAAGCGGTTGGATTGATGATTAACGGGTGAAGGTCTAGATTTGTGACAATCTCGCTTAATAATATACGCACCGGTGTTGGATTGTTCGGTACAAACAGACAATACAAAGGTGCCACAGCCTCAGTTCTTGTGAATGAAAAAATCGATGTAGGTAGCATTCCCAGATACATATGGGTGATGATTCAGTGTCATAGCTGAAGAACAGCATGCAGAGGTGAGTAATCACACACATCACATAACGATTGCTGGGATCGGGTGATTGATAGCCATTCCAATATACTTGCGTTGGGCCTTGGGTGCCTGGGCAGGAGGATGCTACAGAATTGGAGGCCAACCCACGTCACCAATTGAGATAGTTTACATCTACATAAATATAGGCGATGATGGCCTGCCTGTTACTGCCAACAAACCTCACCTTTATGCCATTTGAGGCCATATAGTGATCAGTATTACTGAAGGAGAACTGTATTTCATTTATTCAGATTAAGGCACTTGATCATCGTAGATAAGATAGCGAGATAGATGACTCAGTTGAAGTAGCGCTCTGGCCAAAGGAAAAGCATATGCCCCTTCTGATGAGTTGTCGAGTGAATGGAAAGGTTTTGCTCGAGGCCAAAAGCTTGGCATCAGCCAATAACTTTGATAGCATCACCATCAGAATCGAGTACAAGGCCAATGGTACGACGAGAGGCTTAGAGTGGTCAGCTTGGTTACATTGGAACGTTGAGGTATTCTGGAATATATCGGGTTATCCTCCCCACAATTGGTCTCTGCTGGGGATGATATCGTATTCAACCTAATCCTAAGATGCTTCTTCTATCCCCCACCAAACTCCTTGGAGACTTGCCAACATTCGATGCGAGCAAATACCAACAACAACTGCGCTCTCATATGGATTATGTAATAGAAAGACACTTTGCATAATCCCATTCAAAGTGTAACATGCGCTGTTTTGGACAAGGCATAGGTATTTACATACCGAGAAATCACCAAGGAGTGATCAGCAAACATAGCGTAACCTGGATTGACATTATCCAAACATTCACTTTGTTACCATAGATTCAAATCTATGCCCCTGCCTGTGCTATCACGATCATTACCCAATGTAACGTGATATACCAGAGAGCATACCCCATACATATATACTAGAGAATATTCCCCATATTGTCTCGGCCATAACGAGTGATGGATAATCAACGACTTGGAAGCTCACCAGATGTGAAGTAGCTGGTTTCTGGTGACCTTTCTTCATCCTTTCAGCAATAGTTTGGGGATATAGTAGTTACACCGTGTAGAGCTGGCGTTTCTCACGTATGGATGTGTTACGTATCGATATGCAGCTCATTATCCTTCAAAGCCTTGTATCGAAGCGAATTCTTCCATTTCTTGATGATGAAATTCCCCATTTTTTACACACAAACCACACTTCACAAGGCATCGTTCTTGGTCAAAGTCCACGCCCAGTGATCACAAAACGCCATATTCCAATGATCCACAGTGCTGGAAAGGACGATCATCTGCTTACATGGAATGCGTAACATTAAACCTCTTTTATCCCCTCCGCTGGTTACAATGTCTTATGACATAGTCACCAATGCTGGACGAAGAAGATCACCATCGGCGTCGCAGTATTAACCTATTGACCTTGGAAAAAACCAGGAGTTGCTTCGATAATAGAGATTTAGAAGCATTGCGGAAATTCTGACTTTGTAAGTAACAGTGGTAGTTGCTTTTACTGAGCTTTCCGATGCCAAATTCCGTTGTTTGTGTTTTAGAAATTCTCGATTCGAGGGGCAAATAGGAATTGGAGCGTGCATACTAGTTACAACCAGTAATCCAAGCGTAGCCATTGGAATATCCAAAATAGAAGCATCTACATTTACAAATAGTCTTGATTTTGGGACTTTCTATTCTCTTTTTGCTTATGCAATGGTCGGGCTGTCCATTGAGGGCATTTGTGAAGCATTGGTGCTTGGATGTAGTGTAGCATAGATACTTTAAGAGACAGTTATAATCGATATTTCTAAGCACTCACGTCCAATATTTCCGGTTTTCTTGAAATGTGAACTTTCGAATGTACATATAAATAATTGGGCAGGCGGGTCTAGTACTTCCCAGTAAACAATTTGTGTTGCCCCTGATCATTCCTGTTTCATGACTATATATTTGGTCAATTTGTTAGAAATCATCTGAACTTCGGCTTGCCAATTCTTCCAAGTTCTGGATTGTGGAAATACGAAAATGGTGAGAATGCCTTCAAAGGCCCTCCCTCAGCTTCGGGACACTCCTTGACATCATCTTAGTCAACACAAATCTTCATAATATCTGGTTTTTACCTAATATACTCAAATGGATAGCCCGGTGCCTAATTATCCATATACTTGGACGTATATTACTTTCATCTAAGCAAAACCGATATTTATTGGAATCAGTTAATCGCGTAATGTTTTCGAAGTTCACTCATCATTTCAAATCACTGGATCTGTAAATCAGAACCACACTCCTGAATATGCCACATTGACTTAATGGCAAAAAGCATTATAACATTGCCATCTCAGTTTCAAAACTTTGCTCATTTCACACAAATATAGAGCTACTTCGGTATGCCAATTTTGTTCATTTTTGAATGTTAATATGCCTGAAGGTAACAGAAGCTGTTGCAGAATTTTGGGACAAACTTGCTAGCTTAGGGCTTATCACCTGTGACAAGGTGAGTTAGAAACTCAAAAGATATTTGAAAAGCCAGAGGGCTTGGGTAGCATTCACCAGTTGGTTTTTGAGCTTGGTTAAAGGAGCAATATGATTCATGGAATTGGTGCAGACAAGTATATATCTAGAAAGGCTTTCTAAAGCTATGCAAAATGCTGTAAGAGTTTTGGAGATATTGGAATTGATTGGGAGAACAAGCTAGGATTATGTGGTTTTCACTTAATGATTTATTGAATGTCGAAGTAGTATTTATGCTGCTACATGTTCTTAGCAGAAAAAATACGTAGAATATGTTTAGGAAGGTCCAAAGAGCATGTGTGCAAAGTTTGGGGCTGTTTGGATAACTTAACAAAATTTCATGTTCTGGGTACCTGATGTTTTGCTGAAAATATTCCAAGTAAATCCCGACAAGGAATTTGCTCAGAATTCTCTAAGATTTGCATGTAATGATCCAAGTCACTAAGTTAGGTGAGTATTTTGGTGTAATTGCGAATTTTTACAACATAAATAGCATGAAAAACTTTGTACAAAGCTTGTGATCCTTTGGATAACAAGAAATAGCACATTCTAGGTATCTGGCATTTTGGTGAAAGCCAAATAAAGTATATTGTGACAGAGAACTTGATCAGGAAAAGCAAAGCTCAGATCAAGTTGATGTAAGTATTGAGGTGAACGGCAATATTGACACTTGCATATATGCCTAGCTATTAGTACTTGGTAAAGTTTTGAGCAATACAGAATGGATGATTATATTTAGAGTGGAATTCCATCACAAGATTGCTTTGATAAGGTATCAATGTTGTGAAAGTTCTGGAGATATTGGGTGCAATTGGGAGAACTGGTGGACTTTGTGGTCTTCACTTGATGATGTAGTGAGTGTAAAAGTGGCATTTATACTTCTCCAAGGTTTTGGAAAAAAGGCGTGTAGCTTAGTATCAAGAAGGTTCCAAAAACATGTGTGCAACGTTTGGGGGCTTTGGATAAGGATCTTGATGTTCTGGGTGCCAGAAATTTCGATGAAAATAAACAAAGTGAATCCCAACAGAAAATTTGGCAAGAAATGTTGATAAACTAAGTTTTAGATGACCAAGTTAATGTAAGTATTTAGGTGCAAGTACAAATTTACAACAATCAATACCATCAGCAAATCCAATAAGCCCGTCTGAGCGATTTACCCTCAGACATATGAAAAGCAACGAATGCGTTACCACCATGTGAATCTATTTTGGCATTTCTACTGTTGGAAAACGAGCATGATACTGGAATTCCCCTTGGCGACCACTCGATTTACAGGCAATATATTACCCCTGATTAGATTCGACCAGTTTGGCTGATAATCCAAGATACGGTTGATAAGCATAAATCCTGTCGAGGTTGGCTTGGTATTAACCAGTAGCGTAGGCGACCGCATGCGGTCAGTTTGTTGTGCATGGAATGACCGGATTCTTAGCGCAGTCAAATCTTCTGTCTAGACGCTCGCAAGTACGGATACCACACTATTCCATCAATCTTCCCAGCATCATACCCTCGTTGCCGTGAAAGGTAGCCCTTGAGAGGGAGAGTAATCACAGATCCAGGTGACCTCAAGAAAAGCCGAACTTCGCCTCAACACTGGCCAACTTGATCCGACGTCACAGACGAACCCGTCTACCCGGATCGACCAGACCAATCATGACGCAAGCGACCGAGGGGGGGGGCCACATTCATTGGATTAAAGATATGTGCAATTTTATTTATTGAAGTAACGAGGATGGGGTTGAAGCTGGTTGGGAAGTGCTTAGAAGCATTTACGATGGACAATGGAAGGACCAGACTCATCGTACTCTTGCTTGGAGATCCACATGGCTTGGAAGGTGGAGAGGGAGGCCAAGATGGAACCACCGATCCAGACGGAGTATTTACGCTCGGGGGGAGCGACGATCTTGACCTTCATGGAGGAAGGAGCAAGGGCGGTGATCTCCTTTTGCATTCTGTCAGCGATACCGGGGTACATGGTGGTACCACCGGACATGACGATGTTACCGTAGAGGTCCTTACGGATATCGACGTCGCACTTCATGATGGAGTTGTAGGTGGTCTCGTGGATACCGACGGATTCGAGTCCGAGGACAGGAGGGTTGGAAGAGGGCTTCGGGGGCGCGGAAACGCTCGTTACCAATGGTGATGACTTGACCATCGGGAAGCTCGTAGGACTTCTCGAGGGCGGAGGAGTTGGCGGCGGTTTGCATCTCTTGCTCGAAGTCAAGGGCAACATAGCAGAGCTTCTCCTTGATGTCACGAACGATTTCACGTTCGGCAGTGGTGCTGAAGGTGTAGCCACGCTCGGTGAGGAGCTTCATGAGGAAGTCAGTCAAGTCACGGCCAGCCAAGTTAAGACGAAGGATGGCGTGGGGAAGGGAGTAACCTTCGTAAATGGGGACGGTGTGGGTGACACCATCGCCAGAGTCAAGAACGATACCAGTGGTACGACCAGAGGCATAGAGAGACAAGACGGCTTGGATGGAGACATAGAAAGCGGGGGTGTTGAAGGTTTCAAACATGATTTGAGTCATCTTCTCACGGTTGGTCTTGGGGTTGAGGGGAGCTTCGGTCAAGAGGACAGGGTGCTCTTCGGGGGCAACACGAAGTTCGTTCTGAAAGCTGGGTTAGTATTGTACAGCCACAAGTAGCAAACCACCTGGTCGACTTACGTAGAAAGTATGATGCCAAATCTTCTCCATATCGTCCCAGTTGGTAACGATACCGTGTTCAATGGGATATCTCAAGGTGAGGATACCACGCTTGGATTGAGCCTCATCTCCAACATAGGAGTCTTTTTGGCCCATGCCAACCATGATACCTTGATGACGGGGACGACCGACAATAGAAGGGAACACCTGGGAACAAGCTCACTGGTTAGTTGAAAACCCTCTCCGCAAGTAGATGACGGACAACTTACAGCACGAGGAGCATCATCACCGGCGAAACCGGCCTTGCACATACCGGAACCGTTATCGATAACAAGCTGCGGGTTCAAAGAGGTTAGTACCGGGAGTGGAGTCAGATGAGGTGAAGGGATGACATACTGCTGCTACTTCTTCTTCCATGTTGATTAGAGAAAATGAAAAGGATACAAAACGAGGCTCCCACCGAAAACATCAGGTGGGTCTTATAGAGTGATTGTTCGAAGCCCTGGCAAATCTAGTGAGACCAAAAATTAAGCCAGGGCTCAGGTGGTTTACGTATATGTTTCATTCTCTGCTATTCGATTATCAAGGCACTGCTTTCTAGCTGTACAAATCAACATCCACCAAAATGATACTCTTATGTAATTGGAATGTATTCAGTGGTCGTAATAGACTGGTCTTTCGGGTAACTCAAGATGTGATTGGTAGAAATAGGAGGAATTTGCTCAATCCAATACACGTAGTATCAGCAATTGTAATGGATCCCTTATTTTAAGGGCAGCATTGGCGCCAAGTGGAAGTATCTGATGATTCCATATTCGCTTGATTCCGTCCACCCTATCACGAGAGATGCATGGCCGTTGTTGAAGGAACACACATTGTTCTTGGCGTGTTGAAGTGTAAACGGAGATGTCTGTCTTGCTTGCCGCGTTTCCTCAAGGCTAGTTCGATCTGTATAGCGTATATGCACATTACCCCATACCAAAATAGGCATTCGCCAAGAACCGTCCCTGATAGTACAATCGAGTGGAATTTATTTAATTAATTTGCTCATGTCGACGCACTCCATTCACCAGCCCAACCGGCTCCCAAGACTTCGGGAAGAGTTGTGATGTTTCCGCTCTGCACAGAGCCTGCAATCGGAACCGCCATCGATTCTGCTGAGGGACTCTGCGCAATGCCGATGGTAACCGTGGCCACATCTAAACAGAATGATTTCGGTGGAACCGGGGTTACTGGGGATTGGTTGCTCGGAGGTGGTAGGTGTGAGGGGTATTGGTGAATGGGAGGAGGCAGTCGTAGATGGAGCCTTTCCATTGGGTGATGCAAGGGATTTACTCGTTGGGCTGGATGGAGTTGCACTAACGGAGGCACTATCCTCCGATTCCATATCAAGCTGCTCCGCTAGTTTCGGGGATCTTTTTTGTAAACCTATGCTCCAAAGAGCATTGCTACATAGCTCACATCTGCCTCGGGAGAGTCTCCACCCACGGAACCGGTATTTAGTGGCTAGTTCCACCCCGCTGAAAAGATCCCGATCAACCAATTTGTTGGTCATCTCTAGGAGCTGTCCCTCATATTTGTAAGTATCCAGGATCCCATAGAAAACGTCCCGGAATTCCGCTACGGTCTGTATGCCGGAGTCCTGGTCTTCTCCAATTGAGTCGGACTGTATGAGTCGAAGAAGAAGGCGGGGGAGGGACAATGTCGAGGCTGGTGAAGTGGTATAGAGCAGCGTGTTCAGGATGGTTTGTAAATAAATCTTGAAGGAACTGACAATATGCCCAATCAACTGGCTTGGTGATGTTGACGACGATAGCGAGCTAGGGTCAAGGGACAACCCAATGGTCTTGGCAGCTACTGGTGTTTCCCGAGTGGGGTCTTCCCCCACCAGCGGAGATGTAACCTTGGTGATATTTTTAGACGCATCTACACAGGTACTCAGCAACAAAAACCACAGGGTCTCGACCTCATCTGCTTCTTGAAAGTAGTCGGATTTTGGTGGGTTTTGAAGTTTGGCATTTGCTGCCCTAAGATTCGCCTTTTGACTAGCCCGTTCACACAGCTGGATTGCAACCTTAAATGCGCCCATGATCTTGATGGTGGCGTTTCTGACCACTTGCTGTTCGTCCGTGCTCCACTTATCGATCTCCTTGGCCTCAATCATATCAATAAGGATCTTTACGCGCTCGTTGATAATGCCTATCACCATCTTCAGTGCTCCCACGACGTTCCCGGTGATCTCTTGAATCCATATAACTGCATCTAACACCGAATGCTGCTGACACAGCTGCAGAACCTTCTCCATCCGATACTCATTCCCTTGGCGACGTTGTAGATATGGGAGAACGGAGCCGGGGTCACGTGTACATAGCATGGAGATATATAGCTCGTGTATCTCAGAGGGAATTCGTTCCGGCGCATCGGCGAACGTTTCATTCTCGGGTTTCGGATCAAGAACCGCCCTTAGATAGATCAGCAATGTCTGTGGTTTGGACTCTAGTTGGCGAATGACTAAATGATGGGCGCTTCTAAAATATAGCCGCATCATTCCAGCGGTTTCCTGGGGACTGATGGCAACAAGCTGCTCGATGTTCTCTAGCAACGCCTTTCTGACCTCGTTCTGCTCATCCTCATTTAATCTGCTTCCTCTGTTGGCCAAAAAGGCTCGAACGCAACCAAACACCGCCTGTTTTCGCTCCTCATCTTTGAGGTAGGTGGTGATGACCAGTCCGTACTTCCTTCCCTTCTTGTAGATGTTTTCGAGAATCCGGTAGAATCCGGCATCTTCGTATAGCCGCGTGAGACTTCCCTCGTCGTGGGGCGTGTAGACCTTCAGCAGGCATTGGGCAGCTTTTTGACGTTCCAGCCGTGTATTCGCCGGTTTATTGGTGGTGAGATGAACCAGGATATTGTGCAGGCATTCGTCAGATAACTTAACAGAGTCCTTGTATCTGAATATGCTCTGGGCGACAAAGCAGTAGATATGGTTTGTGTAGGGTGTAGAGTCAGGCGCAGCAATAACGAGCAAGGCATCCACTATTTGCTGCCTGTTGATCAAATGATTGACATGCTGGAAATCCTCCTCCTCGGTTGGCGTGTTGTCAAAAAAGCCGTCATCCAAACCATTTTCCAGGACCAGCAACAGCTGGCTTACATCAAACGATAGCAACAAACTTAAATAAGGGTACTTTGACTGATTACCCTGAGTCTGCTGGGCAATCTTCGCAATCTGTCCCGCCTTTTCGACCCACTCGGCCACTCCGGGAGAGAACAGGAATTGGTACACCGATAGACGAGCTTCAACCGAGTCCTCGGGCGGAATGCTTGACCCATCAGGATACCATCTTCCGGTCAGAATGTGTTCAATGTAGGCAAATAGTTTCGAGACAATCGCTTTTTCTATTTCTGTATCCTGCGATTCGGGAGATGGGATGCTGTTTCTGTTCAACAGCGTCTCTCTAAATATATTATCCATCTGTGGCCACAAGGCTGCGCTGATCAACTCCACGATCGGGCTGGTGTAGTCCTTGACTCCTCGATTCCAGACATAAATCAATGCGTCATACAATCCTTCAGTCCGGCTTACAGAGAGGACTCGGTCAATGTCAATGCCGTATGGGTTCATGTGCAAGATACACTGCTCTAATTGAGGAAGAGTGGCTGGTTGACTGGAGTAGTGTTTAACAAAATCAAGCATCACCGAGGGTGGAAGATCCTTGATCTTATCTTCGAGGATATAGGGTTCGAGCGTTGAGATGAATACTGCTTGATATCCGAAATCAATGTACTTTTCATAAACAGTGTTGAACAAAAAGTCCGCCGCATCCATGCTCAGGCACGCGTCAAAACAAGATTGGCAAAGGATGGCGTAGTGTGGCTCCAACGTCGATAGCTCACTATCATCGGCAATCTCCAGGGATCTTTCTGTGGAAAAGGCATAGTTCAACGACGCCGATATAAGCTCCAAAAGCTTCTCACCTATCAGCACGATGCGGCTTTCCTCATCATCAGGAAGCCCAGTAACAGCTAGATTGAAATCTCCCGAGAGGAAAGAGGTAACCAAACGAATGGCTCTAATATAGTCGCCCTCGTCCATCAGAGACACAATTCGATCTGACCATGATAAAATGACGCCAAAATAAAGTTGGTCCACCCCCTATTCACAACATGGTTAGATGGAAGTACAAGGGACAAACTCTAAATTCCCAAATTACCAATGCGAAAAGCTTGCCTCGATGCGAGCGAACACTATGATAGTAAGCCATCTCCATGTGAGCAGTAGCAGATTGTTGGCTCAACCATTCCTTCATAGGGGCATTAAACAAGTCTCGATAGATTAGTTTGTAGGTGCTGATGCTGCACCGCTCCAACTCTTGCATCTTTCTAGGATCGAAGGCGATCACTTGCTCATCGTTGGTTATCACAATCAAAATCTATATAGTGATGGTCATGAGATCAATGGGTTTGCCGCAAAGAGTGCTTAGCAAGGGAATACCTGGTAACTCAACCACTGTAAGCCCACAATCGAGGCGTCGTTGTTCCACTCGCCAAGTTTTACAAACTGCATGTTTGGGCCTCTTTTACGCGAAGCTGCGGGTGGGCTGTTAGTATTCTTGACATTGATAATACACAAGTAGCCGTTCCATGAAAATGCTAGTAGGGGATCGGTTGTTTGCTCTTGCACTGTAAGCCAATCATTGTTAGCGGAATTTCCAGATAAACTCAACGAGGGGACATTACCAACTCTTCTCTTGACGGAAGGGTACCAAGCAATACAGCCAGATAAATGTTCGTCATTTTTGGCTATCGTCTCCGCATCAAGCATTTCCCTTTTCACTTTGAGTACAATCTCGGGGCTGGGCTTGGTCTGTATAATAAGTAACTAGAGTACGGGCTGTCAGCACTTTTACCTACGAGCAACCATGTTGTTATGACGTTACTTTGTGGGGGGTGATGATGGCCATCAACCCATGCGAGTCAGTCACGTGCTGCACTTCACCATACGGGAGTACCGATAGACCCAAAATAGTCGTTTGTGGAGAAGCTTTCTCGACTGCTTCTTGTGGTTTTCCCAAAAGCCGAGTGGTCTCTACATTTTTGACCAGCATGACTTTGGAAATCAAGTGAATGAACACCATTCCCTTTGAAAATTCATTTAGCGAACTTGGCAATGCACAGGTTGATCTCGACCTTTAGGGTACCTGATCGTCACCAGAGACAACCTTGTTCTTTCCGGCTCCAACGAAAGAGACGTGAACGATGCTTGCCCCATATCGATGGCCATTTTTCCGGATGAGGGAAGGGCCTCGTTTCATTGGTGTTATGGATCTGATCAGCGAGCCATTCTGGATATCCCACATGGCGATGTGGCCTCTCTCGTATCCGCAAACAACAGCCGAATGATCCGAGGATATGGCCAAGGACGAAACTCCTCCGCAATCTAGAGTCGAGGGTTAGCAAGATCATGCTCGGTTGCAATCATACATGTCTGCGATACCTAGGGAGTTGGGGTCTAGGGTTCTAACGAAATTTTGGTAGAAGTCATACAGCAAAATAAATCCACGTGAGGTGCCTACAGCGATATACCCACTTGCCTAGAATGACAATCAAAACATCAGTTTCTTCTGAAGATTCGACCACGATGACTACTAATGAAAAATGCTACCGCCAAGACAGATGGCAAGCCAATTTCATGCTTGATGCTGTCTGAATACAAGTGACTCGATATCTTCATGAGGGGGGTCCATCTAAACGCACTTGTGGTGACTGCCTCTTGCAAAGTATCTACGCCCAATATGAAGTCGTCGTATTCGGTTTGTGATAGGGTTGGAGTGAATGTCCGGGGGGAAAACGTATTTTGAGAGCTTGGAGAGAAGTTGTTTCGCGAGGAGATAGAGGAGGTCTCAAAAGACGAGGGAGAGTGGGCCATGGTGGAGTAAAGATTTACATCAGATACTTTTGAGCTACCTGAACGTAGCAAGCTCGGCCGCGAGCCGTTGGATTGAGTATCCTACAAAAAGGATTCCGGTTACAGAAAGTTCCCACAACTATTTTGAAGTTGTAAAGTGTATGTACATCAAGAGGGGAATCCACAGATATCGAATCGAGTGCTTCGGTGCCTAGGAATTCTTCACTATCGGATTCGTTCAATATCTTGTCCAAATGAAGGTCCTCCGCTACAAAAGAAACACACATTAGTACCACCAACACAAGAGTGTGTCACGCCTCCTTGCCGCTTACAATTTCTCAAAAACTCCTCGTAAAGGGCAGTTTCCTCCAGTACCTGTTCTAGTAACGACTGGGCCTTGCTTTTTTGGGTTGCCTCCAAGTTGGCTACGAAAATTGGGCCTCCTTGAAGATATATTTGAAGGTCTTCTTGTAACTTGTAAAGTTCAGTCACGGCATTGCCGATCGTTTTGGAAGAAGAATCGGGAAGCTCCACTTCGGGTATACGGACACCATTAAAACGTGACTCTATGTCAGTCAAACTACCTATTCCAAAAGTGTCTGTTTTCATGACATGGAAGACGTGGCAAGGTGAAGAGGCAGGATATGCAAAGTGATAGCGGGCAGACACGTATTTCACATGTATGAATTGGATATTTAATCTAGCCATTTTACTGTTTAAATATTAATTAAATCGGGATTAACATGAATATCGCATGATGGTAACATTTGGCTCACAGCCTTCCTCTGTTCCGACAATATGGAAACTCCACCAGAGAACAAAGGTACGTGAGAAGTTTATCTCCAACAGATAGGAGTCGGTTATATGCACAGTTCTATAATTCATTCATCCTACTACAGTTGAGCATGTTTTCTTCATGGTCCACGGGATGGGCCCCACTATCGGAAATCGAGGAAAGTACATAATGAGAGGTAATGCGCAGATGAAACGTTCTCAACCGGAAATCTTAACCAACAGCGCTGAATGATAGTGGAGCAGTTTCGTGAGAACATCAAAGAAGTGGTGGCAGCTAAATTCCCCGAAGTCCAAGGTTCTGTCGAAGTTATCCCTCTAGGTAGGAATTCCTCTGGTTGTAGTACACCAGGCCATGGCTTACTTATAATTTGACCTCTAGAATGGCACAATGTGCTTCACGATATTGTCGACATGTAAGTGTATGCTTGCCACACATTCAGAAACAAACTAAACGTTGTATCCAGGCGGATGAATTCCATCACACTTCCAACCTGCCCTGCAGTAAGACGTGTCAACAACGATATTATAGCCGATGTATTGTACTACTTCACCAACCGCCACGGTCAGAAGATCATCGATATCGTCGCCAAGGCATTGAACGCAGAGTACGAAGCATTTATGGAAAAGCATCCGTATTATACCGGAGAGTTTTCGGTCATCGGGTATAGCCTGGGAGGGGTATGTGTGTATGATATTCTATCACATCAAGAAGAAGGGGTCAATGCCGATGGCCGTGACTGTTTGAGATTTGAGGTGACAAAGCTTCTATTTAAGCCACGCAACCTCTTTACATTCGGAAGTCCTCTCGGCGCCGTCATGGTCATGAGAGATCAAACCTTCGACACCTATCGCCTGCCGGATTATTGCGAACTGTACAATATCTTCCACCAATATGACCCGATAGTAATGTCTCATTTTACGATCCTCTCGATACATAGACTCATCTAACACAATCCTACAGGGCTATCGGTTGGAGCCTTTAATAGATACTGAATACAAGACCATTCCGCCTGTGGTTTTGGAAAATTTCTACGATAGTCGGTTTCCCATTAGTATGAACTCCATAATTCCGAGCTTACCATCCCTCAACCAAGCCAAGGAGGTGTTCTCCCGGCAGATGGCCACAGTGTTTGGATACACCCAGGTTGAAATTGAAAAGAGAGCCTCCAGCTCCCTGTTGGAGCAGGAAGATAGCGACATACCAAAGCGGAGAAAAATGGAGGTCATCGATCTCACACAAGACCCCAATCCAGCTGGTGAGTCGAGTGAATCGGAGCAAAAGCAGTCAAGTGAGATGGACGACAAGGAGCAAAGCTCCACCACACGCCGATTCTTGGGTACCGTGATGTATCTAGCGGAAAAATTCAGCATCATCTCTCCTACACCCCTGGAAAGCAGCGAGGGTGAAGGGCTAAGCGAGTTGGAAGACACTGTTGAGACGGTCCTTGGGGAGTTTTACTCCGATATAGACGGTCCACCCACAGAGCCTGTTGCATTTAATGAAGAAGTGCCGGAGGCTTCGTCTGTAGACCGAGCAGTTCTATTCAACCAGTGCCCTGATCTCTCGCATCGCATAGACTTTACGCTACAGGAGAGCTTTGTCCACTATGTGGCCAACGAATATTTGGTTGGCTCAAGGGCTCATTTTTCCTACTGGAACCACCGTGATGTGGCTTATCATTTGCTGAAGAAGTGCTTTGGTAAATAGGAATCGCTGGACTTATGAGCGATTAGATGTATGATCTCCCTCCTCCCCTTATAGATGAATTGCGTGTAAGCATTAATGAAGAGATTGTAGTTGGACTGCGCGAAAAGGACAGTCCAACACCCAAGAAAAAATAAATCCCATATTGTATTTGAAAAACAAATTCGGAAAATTTCGAATCGATGAGATTCATTTGTATTCGATTTAGAGGCTTACCAGATGATGATATCGCTTTGACTTCACTTCCATGATGCCTAGTTCGCCAAGCTGTGCTCACGAACATGAGCACCAACATTCGAAACCAACCATTGACTCAGCGCCTGGCGACGAAGCCACTTTTCGAGTTCCCACTCGGCAGATTCTTACCCCAGAAGACTTGGCTCGCTTCTTAGAGTCTGATTGCTATGAGGAGTATTTGGGTTTTATCATCGCCTTGAACGAGCAAGTGGTTGGAAAGCCAACAAGAACAGATTGCCATATTTCCCCGGTTTGTTGTCGCTCCACTATCCCTCGTTGGGTCAAGTTATATCGGAAAGTTATGGAGCATTGATTGTATATTCTCGAACTCCCGTAGGTGGTAGAGAAGCTATTGAACATCATCAAGAGGCTTTCCGACTGGGTAGATGAAATCCAACCGGTGCACAATGAACAAAGCCGTTTCGGCAATCCTGCCTTTAGAACATGGTACGACCGGGTAGCCGAGGTTGATAAAACTACACAAAACTACTCCAATTTATGACCTTTCAGGACTAACCCGAATATAGAATGCCTCTGATCTCTTGAAGGATGTTGTACCCGAGGAAGCAATCCCAGAGGTCAGTAAATATCTGGTTGAGAGCTTTGGTAATCACCGACGCATCGACTATGGTACCGGACATGAGGCGAACTTCATTGCTTGGATGTAGGCTTTTCCTACTTACTTCTTGACTATTTGATCTTGGCCGTTGACAAAGCATGCTCTGATTTCCAGGTTGTGCATCAAGAAGCTGAATCTAATCCACGAAGAGGATTACGCTGCCTTGGTACTGAAGCTGTTTTATGGGTAAGAGGCAGACGGGTTGCTTTTCATCGATTCAGAGTGAATTGACCGGTGGTATCCATTGTACTAGATACATCGACCTGATGCGAAAGCTTCAATTCGCCTACTGGCTGGAGCCTGCCGGCTCTCACGGTGTATGGGGACTTGACGACTACCACTTTTTGCCTTTTTTGTTTGGAGCAGCACAACTACGAGGTAAATACCCGTGATTTCCAGCGTTGCAAGTTCTTCGCTCAACACCAATACCAAGGTCACAAGCATATTCGCCCCAAGGCCATTCACGACCAAGACATTGTGGAGGAATTCTCCAAAGACTACATGTATCTGGCTTGCATCAAGTTCGTCAACAATGTACTTGCATCAATTAAGCACTCGCCATCGCACCGGTGCTAACCCTTTGCTAACATCGACACAGGTCAAGACTGCATCACTTAGATGGCATTCCCCTATGCTGGACGACATCAGCGGAGTGAAGACTTGGGACAAGGTCAATTCAGGCATGATTAAGATGTACAAAGCAGAAGTCCTAGGAAAGCTTCCCATTATGCAGCATTTCATGTTCGGCTCTTTACTCCGATTCGAAGGCAGCCAAAATGTACCAGACGAAGATGACGATTGCTGCGAGGTGGCCCACGTTTATGCCTATGGCCAGGAAGCACCCACCTGCTGTGGCATGAGAGTTCCATCCGCTATTGCTGCATCACAAAGTGCCAAACGGCTTCCATTTGATTAATATCGTAATAACCACTCAACCTTAGCTAATCCTCGTCAATGAGTTTTCTTTATTGAATAAATTCACCAAGAAAGTCAAAGATCTAACAGAGCTGTCACAAGCTTTTGTCTGTCTCCCCAGAAAGATTGGATGTCTTCCAGAAGGAGATGACCATTCTCAGTAATATATCCATCAATAAGATCTGGGGTGACCTTGTCAAAGTAGATGTTACGTACTTCCACTCGCTTGCGCGCTAGACATTTCTCAAAGCCACCCCCGTAAGAAACAAACACCTCAACCGGCTCGTTCTCCTCCACTTCCTCCTCCTCAACCCCGTACACCTTGTCCAGCCGGGACACAACGTGGACTTTCTTGTCAAAATGCTTCGCAGCCAAGGCAAGGTTCAGACTCCCTATCTTGTTCACTACGCTACCGTCTACTCCAGAGATATGGTCGGCGCCAAGTAACACGTGGGTCATCTTCGGCATGAAGTACGCACACGAGGCATCGGTGATGACCTGGATTCTGATGCGGGCACTAGCTTTGGGATTGTTGGCAGAAGGCGCCAAGAAGTCATCCAATTTGGCAGCCAGTCCCAATGAACCTTCGTTTAATGGCCGAGACTCCATAATGTAGATATCCAGTTTGTGGTCAATTGGCGCGATCAATACCTGATGGCAAAGCATACAGAACACCCCGAAGACGGTAGAACTGTAACTTATAGTCATGATAGAATAATGTTGCGCTTTAGAGTCATCGCTGGCCTCGGCGAACAGTGGAGAAAATAAGGTGGCTAAGAATTGGACGTTCAGTTTATGAAGGGACTCTCGCGATTCTCTTCTGAAGGTTGTGATGCTCTCGCTGACTTGCTTCTCAAATATGTCCAGACTTATGTCCCCTTCCTTTGTCGCCTGGCTAATAGTGTTATAAACAACCGATAGTGTGGATGAGATTGCCGCTTGCATCGAGGGGCGGATCTTCACCAGGTGCCAACCAATAATCCGTATTTTCTCGAGGTAGCCTTCGATGCTGATGTTGTCACCTCTTAGAGCCTTACTTACTACCAGCTGCCGAACCACCTCCAATGCCTTGTCTGCCAACTGTTGTGCACCCGAATTTCGATCGTTGGACATGTCGATCAAGCCTTTGTGAACGAACTCGGGGAGATAAACCCTTTCTAGTGCTTCCCGAAGATTTGGTACTGTTTCAAAGGTGGACAGCTCCTCTACCTTGATCCATTTCTTGTCTACATGCTCGAAATCCAACTGTATTTGGTTGGGCTCAACCAGCAGCCTGAAAAGAAATGGAAATACCGTCCATTCGGTTTCCAGCTCTTTACTTAGAAAGGTCAGAGGTTTTCCGGGGCGGATTAGAGCCACCGAGTCTCTATTCAGTGCCAACTCCTCCTTTATCTCCGTTAGTGCTCGCTCTAGAGGGTTTTTGTCCTGCTCCTCGATTGACCCGCTAACTCCAGCCCAATGGTTTCTTACAAAAGCAAAAGAATCAACAACCTTATTCAACAAGGAAGATGGGTCAACCCTTTGGGAACAAACTCGATATTTACTGATAAGTATGGACTTTCTCACTTCGTTTGAGTATCAGGATTCTTTGGCCTTGACTTGACCGGGAACGAGCAGGCTTTAGGACCTCCTTGCCGTCAGATGTCTCCACGTCACATACAATGAACGAGGTAACCACTTGTCTTTTCTTCATCTCGCCTCTTTAGGTTGAAGATAGTCTTTCAATACCACACATTTCCAGCATCCATGCCTATGATCTATTTGCTATACACGTGGACATTCATGGATGTTTGCTTAATCTGTGGCTTGGTTCAAAACCCATTTAGCCATGATTTGAGGGCTCTGAAGTCGAATTGACTTGATCAGTGATAACAAACTTTTCAGGGAACACAGCAAATAGGAATCACGAAACAGGCTAGTAGTTAGGCATGTCGCCATCCCAAATTTCTATCCTCACCAGTTCAATGTTATCCAGGCTCACCCTTGACCGCAATTTTTGGTGTAAGCAGTAGGCTCATACCTAACCCAACTAGAGTATCAATACGCTTTTACGCTTCCGCAAAGCAATGGTCACAAAGGCAAAGAAACGACCAGTTTGTCAAGAAAGCCACAGTAGATAATTACCGTGCTCGTAGTGCTTTCAAGCTGGTTGAGTTGAATGACAAGCATAGATTTTTGAAGAAAGGTTACATTTGTATAGATTGTGGAGCAAGCCCAGGTGGTTGGTCCCAGGTTGCGTCTAGAAAAGTGTTTCGAAAGGTGAAAGCGGGGGAAGAAAGAAAGCCAACAGACGGATGCGTTGTTGCTATAGACCTGTTACCAATCAATCCTATTCCTGGTGTGGAGATACTGCAGAAGGATTTCACCCATATTTCGACGCAAAATGCCATTAAAAAGATCTTGGACAATCGCAAAGTTAACGTCGTTTTGTCTGATATGGCTCCTTCGTTTACCGGTAAGTAGGAGTACTCTCCTCTTCTACAGCGTATCACACTAAGCGCTATTTTCTTCAAGGAAACCACGCAGTAGACCATGCCCGAATCATGGTAAGATACACACGTTTCCTCGCCACCATTTAGGATGCCACACTAACCGTTTTGCACTTGTTTCAAGAACTTATGTGAAAGCGCGTTAGGCTTTGCAGAGACCGTCTTGCGAAAAGGCGGGACGTTTGTCTGTAAGGTATGATTTGTTTCTAGAACTGAGACATTCTACACAAGGCTTATGGGCTCGATATATAGTTTCTTATGGGTGGAACTGAGCGTGATTTCAAGCTCTTACTGCAAAGTAAATTTGGCAAAGTTTATCATGAAAAACCAGCATCTTCGAGGAAAGAATCCACCGAGGGATTCTTCGTATGTATGAATTATCTCGGGGAGAAAGAAGAACAGGCCGAGGAGATAGAGGAGGATATAGATTATTATTGAATGTATTTCAGTAATGATGGCCAACAGTTTCTCTATCACGAGCATAACTTCACCGTTCCAAAGCCTACTAGAGATTACTATTGCTAAAATAAACACGGGTATGTACAAGGATCTATATATTCACAGAGTGATGCAGCCGCGTAATGCTATCCTTGAAGGTATCGATTGACCAGCTTATCTACGGCATCCTAGAAATCAACCCAAGTTAGTAGGAATTGGCAGTGACCCATTGACGAAAACTTACATGTGATGTCCGAGAGGGATTAGCACTCAAGCTACGGCCTTGTGTGGGATTTCGGGTGAATCTCATAATACCACTCTCGGTAGTATCGTCCACCTCCTCAACGAATACCCTTGAATCGAGATTTGCTGGAGCATTTTTCATGACAGTACGTGATTTCCTGCCATGCAAGTGGACTTTTTTTGATGACGGCCTCAGATCTTTTCGAGGAAGGAACCCGGACCTCTCTAGTATCTGGCTGGTTTGTGTTTCTATGTCTCTCACAATGGTGGTGGTCTTTTGATTCGCGGAATTGGTGGTGACAGTCTCCCTCGCTCGTACAGACTGAGATCTAACTGCACGGAAAGTTTCGGAAGATGGTTGTGGTATGTCGGCCTGAGTAGATTGATCAGCTTTGCAAAGAGAAAAACTTTCCTCAGGATCCGAGATCATGCTAGCAATCTTGTCCATTATCCCTTGATCACCCACATCCTCAGAGGAGGCAACCTCAGCCACATATATATCTTCGCTCTCCTCGTTCAGGCTTGGTCCATCATCGACCATGGTACTTTCGCCACCTTCAGCTAGGATTTCATTTACTCTGCGAAGTAGTTTGGCAATTTGTAAACGTTGCTCTCGAGTTCGCTCTCGTGAATTCGTTTTTCTACCTTGCGCACTCTCATGATGTTTTTTGGTGGGGTTGGTTGGCTTGTGTTGGGAGGAACAAGGGGCTACCTCTTGTATCGTGGTGTTCACTCCAACATCCCGACGCACTAATTCAGTAATTGATCCATGACCCAAAGCAGTAGTGTTTGTAGAGGCATGCTGGTAAAGGGTAGTCGTGATTTGGTTCGAGTCCAGGGTAGCTGGCCTATCCCTATTGCTGGCAAGCTGCACTTTGAGCAGATCGATTTGTTGTTGTAAAAAGTCCAATCTCGATTCCCGATTTTTCGATTCTACCTCAGGGTTCTTGTTATGATTCACTAGCTCCATGGCACTGCTGTTGGATTCCCTACGCTCTACCTCGCAATACGCCGCAGATAGTAGATCTTTAACTAGTCTGTAGTCATCGTGGAAGTTATATCGGTCCAAGTCTGCTCTTTCCCCGACTTCTCGATCTGGAGTGGAGCAGTACTGAACAGCTTCCTCACGTACTTCTTCAATCGAATTGTGTTCACTTCCGTAGATATTCTCGGCTTGATTTGGCGTAGATGCATCGATGTGTGTGGCGTCGGGAGCTTCGATGGTCATATCCACACAACTGCGCTTCCAACAGTGTTTATCTTTTATCTGGGTGCCGTTACGTAATGGTTTGGTAGGGAGTACACTTGGCTGATCACCGTTGCAGTTCATACAGATATATCGAACATTGAGCTTTTTCTGATGGCAAGAGTAACATATATACGGCTCCTTATTATCCACGGACCGGTTAGGCGATTCATACGGCACTCTATCTGGAAGACTATTGGTGAATCTCTCAACAGGACCATCGCTGAGATCACAAGATGAGATAGGCTTGTGCAAAGAGCAGACTGAAGAGTGTGAAAGAATCGGCCTTGGCTCTCTCCCCGTTTTTGGAGCCTGGTATGTAGCGAGGCGGTGATGGTATCTCGTAAGGTCCACATGATCCGAATCGTAGGTTGCTGGATGGGCGCTTGTCGATGGTAAATGCGAGCCGCAGCAACAAGTTTCAGGAGATTCTCTTGTTGGAACTAATAGTGAAAAAGGTGTCAATATCACCTATAGATGCCAAGTAGCCAGGGTAGTCTCATCTTACCACCACGACTGGGTTGAATTGCCCCACTTTTTAACGGGTATGTGGGCGCTAATTCCGAGGAAGAATTAGAGTCATCTTCGTATTAATACTTGAACAACTGGGCAAACTTACTATGAAAGCGATCTTCTATGGTGATACTAGAGTCTTCGAAGACCTCCCCATTCGATATCACCTCTTCTTGAGAAGCGAAGGTAACGCGAGGAGCTCTGGAATCCCGTAACAAAATGCTGTCGTTGATTTGGCGACTTTGAGTAGATTTCGGGTGAGGGGTGTGTCCGGCATACTGGTAGCCTTGGTTAATCTTATTTACAGGTGGGGTACGTTGCTGCGAAGGTGAAAGATCGCAAATAGTAGCATTCGATTGATCGCCATTGATGGCCAAAGGATATGTGTCGACGTTGTTCTCCCCTAATGGTGTTTTTGGACTTTCCAGGAGGCTAAACTCGGGTTGACTAATGATTGTTGAAACTTGAACTCCAAATCGATTCTCCATGGTCTTTTGAAAGGCCGGACATATATCGAGGACGAACTCCCAAGAATCGAACCTTATTGGCTCTAGGTCGTTTTCAAGAATTCTCTTACAACAACTGTAAGCCAAATATTTTGGGTGTTGCATCTGTAAGATACAGAGGTAAATCGAAGTCCAGCCGGAGGGCAACATAGTGTAACTCAAACCTTGGGTAAACACTCCAGGAAAAGCTGTTCTAGAGACCCGGTATTGGTATTGAATGAGAAGAACAATAGTATCATTGGCCTTCTGTCGGAATTGTTCCCATTTCGCTTCCATCTCCACGCTATATACTGAATAATCTTGTCCACCAGGCCACTGTTGGAAACCTCCACGTTGTATGCCCATCTGATAATCATTGAAAATGTCAATAAAATGTTCCTTTCCAAATGTAAAATGCATTTACATACAATCCAACTATCCTATTTTGCTTTCTTCGCACCGTTTCTTCAGACACCACGTTCAACGAACCGGAGTTATCAAGAACAATATATCTATTAGAGAGAATTGAATTAGAAGGAACTCCTTCAAGAGGCTCTGGAAAGGAAAGTTACCCAATATTCCCATCTTGGCAGCGATTCAATTTCAGGGAATTCAACACATCCCCTTCGGCAACTTTGAGTGGCTTAATATACCGAAGACGGAAATGTACATTTGGAACAACTACATTGCCTTGAAAAAGGTTATTAACTGGTACTGTAAACAGAAGGATTTAAGTGCTTACATTTGACATCCTTCTGGTCACAAGTGAAAAAAATTGAGGCCAAAGATGAAGGCTGAGTTGTTAAACTAGCGAGTTGCTTGTCCAACCCCTTATCAAATTGTTAGTTCATTGACGTTGTAAACACTCTCCATTAACGTGAAAGAATTACCTCTAAAGCCTTACTAAACTGTGCTATTGTTGGGTCACTTGTTGACTCTTGGTTCGACACATTGACAATCTGATACACGCCGGCTTATTTAGCCTCTATCACGCAACCATAGACAGAATCAGTCCACTAACCTCATACAATAGGTCTTCGTTGAGCAGAGTAGTTGGAACCTTGCTCTTTGCGTCGTCTTGTCTTCTTCCTGGGTCAAATCTATCCAAAAAGACCGATATTTCGGAATCCTCCTCTTCCCCTTGGCCAATTATGAACCGGAATCATAAGAAATCTTGGAGAAATATTGTACGGCGGTAGATAAAGCTGTAGTGCCAATGTACAAGGTCCGATTCAACAAACTTTCGGGTGAAAAACTATACACTATCCCACTCTTTGGGGTTTGGTGGCTTTCACGAATGGTTAACACAGGAAAGGAATGGTTTGGAAGTGGATTTGCACTTACATCTTCAAAGGACTCACATCAGTTGATAAGCTCGAAGAGTTTATATAGCTATTCTGCGAAGTGTTCCAACTTGAGTCGTTTTCCGTGCCAGGGGTTTGTGGAGACGCAATAACGATTTTATCGGGCATTCTCGACTTCATTTCACCATTGATTAAATTTAGATTGTTGGCAACTTGACGAATTAAACGTATAGGCGTTCGTTCGGGAGTTTCATTCTGAGCACCAAGAGGGGCTTGTTGAACAGGGGTCTTACTCAAGTTGGAAGGGGAAGAGGTTGAAGTTGAACCGGCCTCAACAACTTGTTGAGGATTGCTCAGTGCTACCGAATCTTCACTCGATTGTACAGCATGGAAGAGTGGATGCGGCCGAGGTTGAGGCTGCAAGGGCACCAGATTGCGAGTGGAGAGGCTAATGCCGGGAAGTGGTTTTGGCTGCGGTGGAGCAACCCGTGGGGAATAGTGGGAACCGTTAGAGGATTTGGGCGTATGACTTGCCATACCCTTTGAACAATATGGCAAGAATTAACGCTGTTTAGGATTGGCGATGATAACGGTTAAAGGATATGAAGAAATATTTTAATAAATTTAAATTATAGCATCCATTCAATGTTAGACTGCTTATTTATCAAATTCCAAGACAAGTAAACAAACGTGCAGGCGATTTAACCTCGTTTTCAACAAATCAATTTTGGAGACAGGAATCTACGAGAATTATAATGAAGAGTTTGATAAATAAATATGGTGGCGTGATGGTTGTCGACTTCCTCTTTCACAAAGGTTTAACGGGCACGATTTCCATCCAACATGAAGGTAATTACTATCAGTGGAATGGAATAGGTTGTCGTTAGGATCCAACATGTGTTAGTGAATCCAAAAAGAATATTTATCCATCCATTGATGAACTTTATGAATCAGAGGGAAATCGTTTCGCTGACATTCTACCAATATTTTAGTTGAATATCGCCAACCCAGCTACTGGCTGTCAAAAGACCATTGAAATCGATGACGAACGTAAAGTGTACGTATGACACTAGCTTCCATTCCCCAAGTCAGACTCACTCAACGAGATTGCTGTAGTCGTGCTTTCTACGATAAACGTATGTCTAGTGAAGTCCCAGGAGATTCTCTCGGTGACGAATTCAAGGGCTATGTCTTCCGCATTACTGGTGGTAACGACAAACAGGGATTCCCCATGAAGCAAGGCATCCTCCTCCCACACCGTGTTCGTCTTCTTCTATCCAAGGGTCACTCTTGCTACCGCCCTCGCCGCACTGGCGAGCGTAAGAGAAAGAGTGTTCGTGGTTGTATCGTTGGATCTGATCTGTCTGTCCTTTCCTTGGTTATTGTCAAGCAAGGAGAACAAGATCTCCCAGGATTGACCGACTCTACTGTGCCTAAGCGTTTGGGTCCCAAGAGAGCTTCCAAACTTAGAAAAATGTTCAATTTGACCAAGGAAGATGATGTTCGTAAGTTTGTCATTCGTCGTGAGGTCCAACCCAAGAACGCCGAGAAGAAGCCATACACTAAGGCACCCAAGATCCAACGTCTCGTGACTCCTCTTACTCTTCAACGCAAGCGTCACAGAATCGCCCTCAAGCGCAAGAACTCCCAAGCCTCCAAGGAGGCTGCTGCCGAGTATGCCAAGCTTCTTGCCCAACGTGTCAAGGAACAACGTGAGAGAAAGGAGGAAATCAAGAAGAGAAGACTCAGCTCTCAACACGCCTCCGCCGCTAAGAACTAAACCTGCTCTACCTTCTCTTCTACTACACTACAATAATAAACATTCAGATTCTAGAGTATCATCAGCATATACTTGATCAAGATCGATTAGGGCTAGGACTAGGTTAATCATCACTAGGGTATGATCGAAATGATTCTTACCGCGCAATACTGATCTATCCACTTGTAAGGATCTTCAGCACCAACCAGATTTTTCCCAGGGTCGAGTACTGGTCAGATTTCCCACGACGTTTGCAGCTGACCCGATCAAAACCAGTTTGACACATTTTCCCATCCCCCACATTTTGGTTGAAATGACATATCTTCGATCAGTTCAAGTCATCATCTCACTAGTCAGATTGCAAACAAAACGGAACTGATCCAAGCATTTAGTGATGAAATATCCACCTCGGGATTACTGTAGCCTGGGAAAACAAGTGATATCGCTTTTGCTCATCAGGTCATCTGATCATTTCTTCGTAAATGTCGGAGAGGATTGGTAGATTGGGTTTGGGTGAGGCATTCAGTGGATTTCCAACTTGGGCCAGGGCCATGAATCAATCTTGACGGATTTAGTAACAAGTCTGGTTGGTCTTAGAGATAAAGAGTCTACTGGTTGGTTCCCGTGTATCTGTTACTGATGCATGTAGATGTAGATGCTTTCTACTCTGATGCATATCTCTAATTCTAAACCTACTGTTTCTACCAAATCCGGTAAATAATCTAGAAAATCACTTATTTGTGACGAAATGCTGAACGAGCTTATATGGTCATTATATATGGGGTATTCATCTACGTATATAGATTAGCCTCGAGAGGGCTCAGTTTAATATTCATTAGCCATGATGATTATGCGCGTTTTCTGAATTCAGCTCCATCCACTTTTTTTGCGTTGACCTACACCATTGCCGCCCCCTTCCTCATTATGTCGGGCCATATCAACAACTACATGTTTCTAATTTATCTGTAAGTTCAGGTGATATCATGAGCAACGTTACAATTTGATGGTATTTCTCAATCCGTACTGTTCGTATTACTGCGCTCAATTGAGTGTCTCATGACTCCTGGGTTAATTGTGTAACATAGGTCCCGGCCGTTGAAAACGAATATTTAAGCTGATTGACCTCCTCTGCTTTCCCATATTCTGGCCTCTTGATTCTTTAATACTAAAAAACCTAATAATTGCTTGTTACTCCATACATGTCGAACTATACGGATAAAGAAGAGGTCAGAGACGTCCATCAGCTGGAGTACGAGGATGTGCCCGGCCATGCCCGGACCGGATCTTCCTTCGGAGCCTTTGCCAACATCGTGTGTGTTATTGCCGGTAGTGGTACTTTACAACTCCCTCTCGCCCTGCACCAGGGTGGTTGGTTTGCAGTTATCCTGATCGTGTTCTTCACGATTGCCGCCATTTATGCTGGTAACCTCTTGATCAAGAGTCTTTATTACGATAAGGTTTCGCGGTTAGCCGATTATCCTGCCATCGCCGAAGCAGCGTTTGGAAAGTTTGGAAAATACTTCATCAGAACCTTCAATTATTCGATCTTGCTTGGTACTGGTTGTGTTTACATCCTGCTGGCCGCTATGAACATCGAAAGTCTTGTTTTGAAGCTTGGTGTTGACATCGGGCTAAAGATGTGGGTGATCATATCTGCTGCTATCATCTGGATTCCATTCGTTTCTTTGAAGTCAATCAAGGAGATTGCTTTAATGTCCGCTTTTGGTGCTTTAGCTACATTGGTAGTTGTCATTGTGTCTGTGGTCGTGGGCTTTATAGATATGCATGAGCGAGTGGGTGTTACCGTTACACATAGTTTTTTCAATAGCTCCAGCATTCCTCTAGCCCTTGCCTCCATTTGCTTCTCTTTTGGTGGTAACGTTATCTACCCTCATGTTGAATCCGGAATGGCCCACCCAAAATCATGGCCCAAGGTTTTATCCATGGCGATGGCAACCATCTGTGGCATGTATGTCTTGATCTCAGTATGCGGGTATTATGTCTACGGTGATACGGTTCAATCCCCTATCTATACCAGCTTGCCACAGACTCCACCGACTTACGTTGCTATTATCATGATCACACTCCACGTCATCTTTGCTGCACCTCTGTATCTTACGGGCTTCGCATACGAGGTGGAGGGTATGTTGAGGATTGACCGTAGATACCACTCAGCCTCCAAAGAATTCATCTTGCGTGCCATCCTGCGCTCTGCTGTTATCGTGGTATTGGCGTTGATTGCCATGTTCCTTCCATACGTCAATAGTCTGATGTCGCTGATCGGTGCCCTCGCCTACTCTATCATTATCTTCATTGCTCCCATCGTCCTCTACCTGAAGCTATATGGATTCCGCTCCATGGGCAAAATCGAACTACTCTGGTGCGCTGTGATCGTTATCGTCTCCGCCATTGCATGCGTTCTGGGCACAAAAGACGCCATCATTTCGCTCATAGATCAGGTCAAGGGTGACCAGAAGTAAGGAGCATCTGCATTCTAGCCATGCAATGGTGATATTGGCGGCGCTCAAAATTAATCCAACCATATATTCATGTACATCAGACCCACACCCCGCAACACCCAAAGCCACTTGTAATAAATCCTTGTTTCCATCAAGATAGAAAACCAATCAGTGATAGTACATTAATAATCAATGAAGATTCATGTTTGCTGGTGCCCGATATCGATAAAGGCATTACGAGATTGAGCAGTGTGAAACCGATCAGCCATTTTCATTCTATGAGGGTGTCATCGCATACGAATCTAAGAAAAAACTCACATGAATAAACAAGATCCGTATGATCAATCAATCATACCTGGGTACCAACTAATTGATGGGGCGTTTATAGACGACACTTGTACTGCATTTATTAAATTAGTGTGCTATGGATTTTTGAAGATGCATTTATCGTTGCGGTTGCGGTTGCGGTATCTGGTCTAATTGTGAGTATATTTCTATTTGGGTGACATGGTGTCTTCATCCGATGAGGATTGCGAGTTTTCTGCCGTTTTGAACGGGTCAAGCATTGGCCTAGTGATGCTCAATGGATTGTTTGATGCCGGCCGGTCCTTATCGGTTTTTTTCTTTTTGCTCGTGGTTTTGACTTCGATGCCCTCAAGATTTGCCTTTACTAAGGCTAATTTACGCGCAACATGTTTACGTTGTTCGAGGCAGCCCAAATTGATAATCTTACTAGATAGATTGTGTAGCAGGGTTCGGAGGATCCGTTGTGCTTGTGGTGTCGGCTCACTATGGCAGTCTTGATCTTGTGGATGAATAGCCCAAGCTAGATAGTTATATACAGATTCAAGGTCAAGATCACGGGAATCTGGGTCTGGGTCGTCTTCTAAAGTGTAATGAAAGGCTGAGTATTCTTTGCTCCTCGGAAATGCTCGAGTGAAATTGAAAGCATACCTTCCAATTGTCGCTTACAATGGCGCAGCATCTTTAAAAAGCTATTAGTATTTGGCTCACCTAATATAACGAAGGATCTACTTACGTTGGAATATTGCTCACCCATATTTACGGGATCTCCAACCTTTACGGCCTGTAATAATCTAATTCCATTGTTGAGCTTGACTAAAGAGAGGTAGCGCGAGCCGTGTCAGTGCAAGCTGTGTAAATAGATCTTTCCATTGAATTGGATTTCTCACCGGAATCAAAGCGATCTTTTACAGTCACAGAATCCTTGGCAGCAGCTGTGAGAGTCTTGGAAGGATCTACCGTTCTCTCTTCAGCTTTTCGTTTTTTGCTTGTTGGTGGGTTTACAATATTGGTGATGTTCATCGCAGTAAAAACCGCCTCCGCTTCCACATTATTCTCTCCAAAAACTTCTGGGCTACCAGACATAACAAAAAATGCAGCTTGACGCAATATGTATATCTAATATGGCTTCATTCGCTCGTCAACAAAACATACACCGTCCTAAGGATGAACTAGAGGTTTTTTTTATTTCCGTAACGATTTATGTTGTCATTAATCACGAACAATGATAAGATGAAGTAATCATTAATAGGCATATATTTAAACCAGCTATTAATCAAATCATTGGAATATCTGCTCACAGTATGGATCTAAAATTTACTAAAAGGTAATGTGCATCCCTTCGCAGAGCATCCTGGTTGTGTTCCTTCCACTAGAGAAAATATGTCGGTGTTGACTAAAGAGGCTTTATATACACAACATGGTCCCGTGAACATGGTGTTATTCGAAAACGTTACAAACGCCTCCGAAATAAAAAGTCTCGTATCAGAAGGAGATTTTCAGCTTGGTTGTTGTTTTGTTGATGCTAGAATGGTAGGTGACCATACGAATATTTCTTGCGCTCGACCGGAATTTCCGTTAGAAGGCGACGATGGATTTTTGAAATACAGCTACCGGAGAATCTTGAACTGAACCAAATTGTCCTGATTTTTGTTAGATCCTCTCGACTTTTCAGATCTTAGTGGCCGCAAACCGTGCGCTTTATATGGACAGCTTGGGGAAACTAAAAACACGAAACCTCCTTTTGGAAACGATATTTAGCCTTTCACCAAACATGAACGTAAGTGTGTTTTGACAAAATCAACCATCGGGGTTTTCATACTCAACTATAACAAGATTGCGCAAACCTTGGAGCGTTTTGGGGTCAAAGAAGATTCGACTACTTTGGTTGGGATTAAGATAGGAAATGCTACCGAAGCAGAGGTACATGCTGCATGTATGTGTCGCCCGTCTAGGATGGCCTGTTCTTACCAAATCCATCGATATAGCTGCTGCAAGAGTTCCAGAGTGTAGTCAAGGGGGATGTTGGAAAGTTAGAAGATATTGGAAAAGTGGCCGACATGGAATTGCTTCAAAAGGTTAGTAGAGTAATTGGCCATCTCATCAAATGAATGCAGTTTTATTGAACCACGCTTCGCAGATGTACAAATTCAATCCAACCCAGTCTTCCTTCGATGACATACACAATTTTGTCATCTCCTCTATGGCGTTGAAGGGGCTATAGTTGTGCATGGTTTATTGAATTTTTACATCAGGTGGATAAAAATGAAATAAATTTAAGGCTCAAACCATCACCACCAGTCTATTAGTAGGTGAATCGGAAGTCTAATCTGTCATTGCCGACGTCTTTCGTGTTTAGAAGGTAGTTGTTTCTCTCTTCTTGCGACATTGAGTTCCATTTACGTTCTCTTTGACGGTTAAGATAGATATAATGATACCGCTGAGCAATGAATAGTAGAATGGCCAGTACAGCCAGGCCAATAAGTACCCAGTTGCCCCGATGAAACCTTGGCTTGTCGTCATCACGATAAATCTGGCTACTGACGAGTCCATTGATATTGACGGACATGATGTACATTGCTAAGCCTATAGATCTTTTGCCCATAGGCGCTACATTCTCTGTAAGCCAGGCTGCATTGATGGGATGCCAATAGGGCCAACCGACGGTGAAAATGATAACTCCGTATAGCGTCCACTTGTTGGTATTGTCGGGTAAAAATTCGAGCAGGAGAACCCCCAATAAAAACCAAGTAGTACCAACTACACCGTGCCAAGCCCTGTCCTTGGTTCGGTCGCTGTTGCGTGTTAGAGCAAGCATAGCCAAGAATTTGAGAAGATGAGCTGGCATGGTCAGCAGGTTGCTAATCACCGTACTAAACCCAAGACTTTTGATGATCAGCGGCATGTACGAGGTAACCGGAGATGATGCCATTAGCCCAAAGAAGCCTATAAAAAGGTGTCCCCAAATACGAAGGTCAGTGAAGGCTGCGAATAGCTCGGATCTCTTGACTCCCTCTCTACGTCCAACGGCTTTACTAGGATCATCCCGGATTAGACGAGTAACCAAGATTTTGACTTCTCTATCGTCAAACCACCCATTCTTTCCTCTAAGAAGCCCTTTGGTCCTTGTGGGTCCTTCCGGAAGATAAAAGAATGTAAGCAGTGCCACAATGACGGTGCAGATACCATCTATTAAAAAGAGCCACTGCCAGCCCTTGAGGCCAGCAACTCCGCGTAATCGGAGGACGCCGAAGGCAATCAATCCAGCCGAGGCATCAGCCAAAGCGAGGACTCCCCAAA
This sequence comes from Basidiobolus meristosporus CBS 931.73, assembly GCA_002104905.1. Lineage (NCBI taxonomy): Eukaryota > Fungi > Basidiobolomycota > Basidiobolomycetes > Basidiobolales > Basidiobolaceae > Basidiobolus > Basidiobolus meristosporus. Next base: position 8,421 of record MCFE01000047.1, on the reverse strand, counting down.
ACCAGGATAGACGTGTGGCCAGTTCCTCTCTTGTGTAGTATGTGGTCATGTAAAGGATGATACCTGGGACATAGCCGGCCTCAGTAAAGCCAAGGAACAAGCGCGAGAGATAGAAGGAGGTTTTGTCGTGCATAAACGCTTGCGCCCAACTGACAGTACCCCACAAGAACATCAGGAGTGGTATCCATTTTTCTGCACCAATTCGGCGGATCACCATGTTGGAGGGGATCTCAAGACTTACGAAGCAAATGATAAAAATAGTGGCGCCGAGGTTGAGTTCGTTGAGTGTTATCCCAAGATCCTCAGCAAAGTTGTCTGTCATGGCATTCGAAACGTTGCCACGATCCAATTGAAGGAAGAAGAACATCAGACCGACCCATGTCATAAGGCGAATGTCAACCTTACGAACTAGCTTCTTTTCCTCTTCCGGTGTCCATTCGAGACTTGGCTCATACCCTTCAATATGGCTGTACCTCTCGTGCTTCACTGTTGGTATGTCTTCTTGAATTGGCTTTTTCTCTAAAACCATCTTGAATTCAGGTAGAATACTTTACTATGGAGCTCGAATACCTCTTTTTAAAGGATTGACCAGAGTGGTACGACTGCTGGCCTGTGGCATTTGATCCCATTAATGTAAAATGCCACAAGCTAACGCCACCATAACAAGCTCTAGCGTCAACAATGATTTATCACAGCTGTCTACTCCACGAGCCGTCGTGTAAATTCCATTTTTCCTTAACCAGTTCTTCTCCACGGTCCCATTGGTATAGTGGAGACAACTCCTATGACCTGGTGTAAAACAGGTTTGCCAACTATCACCAGAGAGCTCAGTTTTACAATCCCTAATGAGGACATATGATTGGTTGTGGTTGAATTTACTCTCTTCGTGGAAAATTGCACCATTCAATCGGAGATTTCATTTTCGTCTGAGGTGGGTTAAACCAAGGACAAGAGTCATTTATCAGTGAGTAGTGGACTTTGTACTTAGTCTGGATTAGATTAGTCGCATTGGGTTAGCAATGTCACGCCATTATTTCGCAGAATGTGGTGCTTTTCTTTAACAATATGAGCTCACTTGACGATTGGATGGGCAGATGACTGACTTGGCTCGATTGAGCGAATGAGTCTTAGTACCATGGGATATACTTGCTTAAAGCCGTAATTTATGTTGCGTGCATGGGATATACTTGCTTAAAGCCGTAGTCTATGTTGTGTGATTCGTTCTCTGCATTTAGTGTTTTCATAATATGACGCTGATTCATAGACCCCACACATATATACCTCACGCTCCAACTCCTTGTAATTTATGAAAATGGATTTAAAAGCTACATCCGCAAGAATGACAGAGACGTCACATTTAATACCTCGTATGTTACTCATCTGCAAAGCAGTTTCTTTTTTACATAATATGTCGCTTTATTCATAAATCATTTTGCATTCACTGCTTCCTCTGCTTTCTAATTTCCTCCGCCCTGCTTTTACTTTCGGTATCAAAATAGGGTTTCTCCGCATGGGGGGTTACGCGAGTCCCATGACGATACGAGCCAAACGAGTCTCGTGCAACTGTATGCACAGTCACTCGATTATCCCAGACTGCCACCGAGTTGGGAAGCCATTTAAAGCGAACCTGGAAATCGGAGCTTCCAGTAATATGAGAGTAAAGGAACTGCAAAATGCTGTCAGATTCTTGTCTGCTCACTCCCTTGATATACCTGGTGAATACTGGATTCACGTACAATGCCTTCCAGCCAGTGACTGGGTGGGTACGAACCACTGGGTGCTCGTGTACAACTGGTTCACGGCGAACATGAGTTCCGTTCTTACGCGCATCTTCGGATTGCTCCACGCCACTATGTACAGCAACCAGGCCTTCGACAAATCTCTTATATATGGGGCTGAGTTTATCGTAGGCCGTATACTGGCTTGCCCATAAGGTGTCACTACCCACCTCAGGCTGAGCATAGATCTTCAATGTAGTATAACTGGGTGGTTGCAGTTCATAGGATACATCGCTATGCCAATAATCCTGAGAGCTAGGATATGGAAGGTAACTATTATCGACTCCTACATTTTCATCTTGATAGATAAGGTGAACCTCGGGAAGGCCTTCTGGATGAGGCGTAGTATGGTGGATGTGCAAGGGACCGTAGTAGCGACCCAAGTCCAGCTGCTCGTGTATATCCAGATCCTGGTCACGAAAGAAGACGACTCCCCGTTCGGCTACTAGTAAGGCAAGTTCATCTTTCTGCTGATCGGTCAACTGGGATAATTGGATTCCATGCAGTTCGGTGCCAATATGGGTAGTCAGATCAAGCCTTTTGGTAACTGCATCGAGTAAAGATTTCTTATCCTTGGAGGCATACGCAGCACGATCATCCACAGTGACCTCCTCAAGGGGAGGGTAATCAGCCTTCGGAAAAGTTGGCAACAGTGCCTGGATATGCTGAGCACTCTTTTTGGGTGTTTCTACCTCATTAGCTATACGTTGGGTGGTTACTGACATAGCTGCACTAGTTAGTTGTTCTGAAAATCGATCCTTTCACCGGGTCCTATTTATTGGAAACATGATGTAGGCCACTAACAACTGAGAATCCCCAACTTGGTTGTAATAGCGCCCACAAAGGAACTAGTTGCAATTGGCAACAGTAACCTGTTTATGAGGTCAATAAGGATATGTCGTGCTTAGCACACTTGATGGCATTATCGCGGAATATGAGAAGTGGACGTTGATGTGGAAATGATACAAAATGTTTATTAAGTTGATGGTTGATGTTGGATTGGCGTCAATGTGAGTGCGTCTTCGTAAATTCGTTTTTGTTCATCTAGATGCTTTACGTAAATACCATTTGCAGGGGCGGCACATGTGCTCCTTCCAACATATCCAAGTTGACGTTGGGCTGGGAGGATTTGATTGAATCTTGATTCCATAAAAAACCATGCCCCGCCATTTTGGGTTTCTTCTTGACACCACACAAACTCGCAAGCCTCGGAATACTTTGAAATTTCCTCCACCAAATCTTCCTTGGGAAACGGGGAAAATTCTTCCACTCTAACTAGAGCTATCATGTCTGACAAACCTCTCTTGGATCTTTCCTCTAGCAATTCATAGTATAGTTTCCCAGAGACGAATATCACTCGACGTACCATAAGTCTATTGGCCTCGGTATCCGGGATCACTGGTTGGAACGAAGTGCCTGGTGCAAAGTCATCTAGATCAGACACTGCCTTTGGTATACGTGTGAGCCTTTTTGGGCCAATAACAATCAGAGGTTTGCGGAAATTCCGCTTCATTTGACGGCGTAGGACGTGGAAGTATTGAGCGGGCGTAGAGCAATTGACAACATGCCAGTTAACATTGTTGCTAATGTTTGGATCGGTCACATTGAACCGGTCACTGGAGAGTTGGAGGAAGCGCTCTATGCGACAGGAGGTATGCTCAGGGCCCGCTCCTTCATAACCATGGGGGAGTACGAGTACTAATCCCGATTGTCGTAGCCACTTCTCTTCCCCCCCTGAGATGAAGCTGTCGATCACCTCTTGTGCGGAGTTGAAAAAATCCCCAAGTTGAGCCTCCCATATGTTTAATCGATTTGGTGTCTCCAAGGACATGCCATACTCATAACTCATCACTGCCAACTCTCCAAGTGGGCTGTCCACTAGCTCTAGCTTTCCTTGAGAAGAGGAGAGAGTGTTCAGAGGAGTGTACTTGGTATTGGTCTTTTGGCAGTTAATCATGGCGTGCCTAGGAATAAATACGCCACGTGCCACGTCCTGACCGCAAATACGGGCGTTATATCCCTCAAGAAGGAGTGAGCCAATAGCCATAGCTTCAGCAGCAGCGTATCCAATATGTTTTCCTTCCCCCATTTGTGCCAAGCGGGGCTCAATATTGAGCTTTTTCATCTTTTCATTCAAGACAAGATCTTTCGCCACTGTGACCGACTGTACTCCGATTTTACGCAGAACATTAGGCTCTACTCCAGTGTCCATCTTGCAAATAGTCTCCAGTGGAACAGTCATCGACTTCCATTTCCCAAGCATATGGGTCGGTTGGACCTTATACTTTGGTGCGTTACGATAGCAGCTCATGATGTGAGCGTCATGTTTCGCCTTTATATCAGCCATGACTTGAGTGGAATCGATCATTTTCTCTTGTACCAGTTGCGAGGTGTATAGGTCGATTACACTATTGTGCGTCTTGATCTCCTTGTACATTAAGGGTTGCGCGCAAAATGGATCCTCTGCTTCGTGATGTCCATGGCGACGATATGTGATCATATCTATGATGATATCCTTTCCGAAGGTTTTGCGGTAGTCGACCGCAATTCGTCCAGCAATTGCCGCTAGTTCGGGGTAATCACCGTTTACGTGGATGACGGGGGTCTCTACGACTTTCCCAATATCTGACGAATATCTGGTTGATCGCCCATTTGTAGAGTCGGTGGTGACGCTGACTTGATTGTTGAGTACGATGTGAACAGTCCCTCCAGTAGTAAAGTGTGGGAGATTGGTTAAACCAAATGTTTCAGTGACCACTCCTTGACCGGTGAAGCCACCATCGCCATGCATCTGAACGCTCATCACCATATCTTCCACTTTATAGTCGTCTGTTTCCTGGGATAAATAGTCTTCCTGTTTGGCTCGTACCTTGCCAAGCGCAACAGGATTAACAAGTTCCAAGTGACAGGGGTTAGGAACCACAGACACGTGTAGCGGACGTTTCCCACCAAGGTTCAGGTCTACGGAGGCTTGGGAGTTATAGACAAGGTCCCCAATAATGTGAGAGGGTATCTCCTCTGGAAACTCGGAGAGCCCTTGGAATTTCCGGAACAATGAGTCCTTGGGGACACCCAGCAACTCCATCATGATCTGCATACGGCAGCGATGTGTCAAGCACATCACGACTTCCAACACTCCGTATTTACTGGACAGCTCCAAAACCTGCTGCAGGGCAACAATCGCGCTTTCTGAACCTTCAAGACTGAACTGTTTTTGGTGGCCACACTCGCGCATCATGAAATGATCAAAAGTCTCCGATTTTGTGATCAACTCCAAGAATTTGAACTTTTCTTCCTTGGAGAATCTGATATCATTGTAGGTTTCCGCTTGACGGGCAAACCACTTTCGTAAGTGATCATCCTGGAATCTGAAATTAGTGAGGCTCACAACAAAGCGCAGTGTATACAACTTACTGCTATGTGCATGAACTCGAATGATATATGGCCACAGTAAGTGTGTTCCAGGTGATCAATGATCTGGGCAAGTGTTGCACGCTTAAGCCCTTTCATCTCCAAAACACCTGAGAGGGCGGTTAGTGCGTGTGTAAATAAAGATATTAAGCAGTATATACCTTCAAGGTAGTATGCAGTATCCGGATTGACCAAGCCATACATGGCCGGGTTTAGGGATGGCTCACGACTGAATATGCTTCTTGTTAGTTACCGCTTTTTTTAATCACAAGAGGATTGAACATACTCTTGGCGCCACATATCCAATGGATCAATCTTGGCACACTTATGGCCGTAGGTGCGATATGCCTCTACCAACCGGACGAGATTGCTATTTTGAATTCTGTTTGCTCTTTCACGGGCTGTGACTAGGGTGAGGTGGTAAGTATTGGTGATTCAGTTGCGTGCATCAATAGTCTCCTTACACTCTTGCACTGAAGCCTTCCTTATGCCCCGAACTCCGTAGAAGGATGATCCGCTAAGCTTGGAGATGGTCATGATTGTTTGTAGCTGAAGTTTGATGTTCTTATTCTAGTGCGTTGCTCCAGCTTTTATTCTGAGGTGGGCTTGCATTCACAACTCTCTCATAGGACGCATGAATATACTCACCTTTCGAAAAGTAAATATTCAAGCGTTGTAATGATATATTGATTGATGTGGCCTTGCTTGTGCGTTATAGGATGCATGGTATATGTTTCTAGCTAAGCCTATCATTGATTATGAATGCTTCATCATGGATCCTAGCCCTTGAGACACATCATATCTTCTGGGGAATTCTTGCATTGATTGTCAATCGGAATTCTTAGCATATTTTCCAGTCATGACTATCTACAACTTTCTACCTGCCTATCGCAGCTGACACAATGCAGCCAAGGCTTGTCAGTAACCCTTCAATATGATATGTCAGATCAGCAAATGGATGATCTAGGTTAAAATTGTTTGGAATGCGTTACTGATCCGCAAATCGCTCAAGAGTGACAACTACTATACCAATCTGTGATTACTACAAATGATCGGATTCATGATATTGTAACTGAAATAGGGAACGGGTGAGATTTGCAATTACTAGCTAAAATTGCGCTAATCACCTCTCGTTTAAAAATATCTTCTGAAATTTATTTCCAGGATGATAAGCTTCAGATGGGTATAGATGAGCACTGGTAGTGACGCATCACATATTTCGGTGATAATGACAAAGTTTATTCTGAAAATAAACTTCACATTGAGAAGAGACGTTGTTATGATTTAAATCATAACTGGTCATTACCAATCACTTCAACACTATTGATCGAACACTTCGAAACTGCATACTTACAATCGATCACACTCAATGATAACACATATTATTTAGTACATCTCGGTCCCTCCTTTTGGAAGCTTGCCCCTTCTAACTACTATCAACAAAGTATCAAACTTTCACCGGTTTATCAACCCTCCAGATATCTTCTCCAAATCTTGTTGAATAGCCTCTACTTCTTCTTAGCTTATCCTTGATTTACATGTTACGCTCGTAGAGAGAAATCCCGGCTAAATAGTAAATCTCTTGGGATTCCTGTGAGAGTAAGAGTCGATCCAGGATGCAAGGGAGAAGATACTTTATTCATGTACGAGTCTGTCTGCAATAGTTATTCATGGTGTGCCTTATATACTGTGTGCTAAATTAGTGATAGATAGGATTTTTGTCAGAGTAACTCTATTAGGGTGCAGATCGGCATGATTGGTCTTATATCAGTACAGATGATTGTCCTCTACGGAGTGCCTACCGCTCATCTTACTGGTATAGTTTGCCCTGTGAATGACAATTGTTATCTTTGGCTCAATGGTCTAGTAGTATGATTCCTCGTTCGGGTCGAGGAGGTCCCGGGTTCAATTCCCGGTTGAGCCCAATGTTTTGCAGATCTTATTAAGCCTATTATATCCGGAGTTTCTCACAACTGAAGACCTATAAATTTAAATCATAACATGGAACTAATGGCAACTTGTGGCTTCCTGAGGTATTGCCACTAGACAAATGAAGGCTACACCTCCTACAACATAGTCAGTGGTTATTGTTCAGTTTACTAGGGAAACGTGCAACTACTTGCCGGAATGTGTTGGTGGTCAATGTCTCTCAATCTCTAAACTAGCACAGGGTTATATTCTTTCAGACTCTAAGAGGGTAGGCTTTATAAAACAAATCAGCGCTGACATAGAGCTGTACATTGATGAGCAATACTCATCGACTTACCCACCAGCCTTGTGTCTACATTTCTCTTTGCCACCTGTGTTACTATAGGTTCAGTCAAATCTGATCCCAAGAATGTACGGCGGTCCTGGTATATACTAAGGTGCAAAATCCTCAAACGGACATCATGATGTCGGCAAGTACTGTATCATCAAGGAAAATTTGTACTCCACTGTTAAAGTGAAGACCTGCATTTCTGGCTACTGCCTGACTTATTTCCCTGATAATAGAAGCTATTTGTGTATGCAGCCTGAAGCTTCCCCGTATTACCCAGGATTGAACATCCTAGATGAAAGCACACAATATTCTTGAGTACAAATTCTGAGTGACAAGAAGATTTGTGAAGCCGACAAGCGGACCGCCAAGAATGTAGATGGATGCAACAGAAGGCACTTCCAGTATGAAAGCAGTAAAGATAATGAGCTACTAGAGGTTATACGTTGACAAAAATGTAGATTCAATCTGGGGAAAGGTAATCGAACAAGGGTGCTTGAAGGCATATGATGAGGATGTACATTCATGGTCAGGGGCACCAAGGTACTTTGTTGAATGGGCGATAAAGACCTGAGAGATTGATATGAAATGAAACATACGGGCCCATGTCGTGATGCTTATTTATCATCGTCGTTGTGATGGGCTTACTTACAAACCTTGAAATACTAGTATTCTTTTCATTTAAGTATTGAGCCTTGTTTGAGTTTATGGCGGGTGACAGGCTTGCATATGTCTTTTGTCAATCAGAAGCCAAGAAATACTCTATGATTCTTAGTACGCATGTCAAACATCAGTATAAATTATTTCTGAAAACATGTACTAACAAACTGGTATTGATACTTCCTCCCGCAAGTTTAGTTGCCTATACTGCATATGTCTTGACTATTATATGCTACCTAACATTAATATTGTAGACAGAGAACCACTTCCTACACGGCAGTATATTATTCATAGTGACTCAGAAGTTGGTTACTC